>JBAMBP010001334.1:0-136566 GCA_037044515.1 Phortica magna
AAGGAACTCTTATAATTAATGAATGAAAAAATATAATTTTGTGTTAGTTATTACGGTTGTATGTCAAAAACTAAAAGAAAAAAAAATAAAAATAAAAAAAAAAAACAAAAAAAACAAAGATTCGCAAGAAAATGTTGTATTATTTACAAATATGTATATTTGAACAACATAATTTAATATTGATTTTCTCTTAACAATTTTCCATTTTAATACATTGCAATAAAGTGGAAAATATATGTACACTATAGAAAAGAAGAGGAAGAAGAATAAATAAAGAAAAGTCAATAAATACAAATAACAGAAGAGGAAATCAAATGGTAGAAAGGCGACAACGAATGCAAATGGAAAACTTTAAAATTACACACACACACACACACAACTAAGAATGTGTGTATGTGTTAAGTTGCAGTGACATATAAATACATACATATACATATGAGTCGCTCACTCTCTGCATGTGCCTGTGTGTGTGTGAGTGTACCTCGCTTATAACAGCTTCGAGGCATCAACTGATGACGAGGAAATGAATTATGTCGTCGACTTTGCAATCCTCATCTTTGTCGTCGTCGTCGTCGTAGTCGTCGTCTTCGTCGTTGTGGAAACAGCAAAGACGTTAAAATAACGAAATACAAAAAAAATGAAATAAGAAGAAAAAACGACACACACATACAAACACACACATGCCTTCATGTATATGTAAGTACACACATATGTGAGTGTAGTGCTGCTTCATCATGCCTCTTTGGGTTCGCATCCTGCGTACGGAAACTTCTTTATATTTTTCTTTGCCTCTGTCTCAATTCCTTGCCAAAACGAAATATGAAATGAATGGCAAAAAAAAAAAAAAAAAAATATAAAGCAAAAAAATAAAATAAGAAAGGGTTGCATATGAGATATTCTTTTGATTTTTTACTTGAGTTGCGAACTTTTTTCTTTTTTCTGTTTTTTGTTTTGGTTTTTACTTTTGCTACTTTTTTGACTTTCCGCCATGTCGTTTTGTCTGTTGCTGCTTTTATGCCTTCTGTCTTTATTATTATTAATAATATGCGTGCCAGTGTTGTGAAAGTCGTCATAACACGGCACACTGCTTTTTGACACGCAACGGAAGCACAGAATATATATATATATATATATACTTGCTGAAGTCATTGCTTGTCAAAAGGGTTACGAATTTAAAGCCTTCACGTTGGGCGACACTGATTTGCATGTCAACTGTATGACAGTGTTGGTTAATATTGTTGGAATATCATAAATCCTTAAGGCACTCAGCGATCTTCGCACAGCGCAATTGAAATTTTTACTTCAACAATATATCCTTGGAACTTTTGCCTACGAGCTTAATATAAGACTGACGTATGTTTGTAATATACGAGACAGTGAAGCAAGGAAGACTTAGAGCGGAGTAGAGGTTCTTTAAAATAATTTGCTTAAACTGTAAACAAGTTCAACATTTTACAAAGATATGCCGTCAAGTGTTAAAACTTTAATCAAAGTCTACTTAATTACTTATGCAAATATGTTTGTTAGTCTGCTATATTCAATAAGATAAGATAAGATCTAAGATACGAAAAAAATCAAACTCTTAGTCTCACAACAGTCTTATTTAGACGTAAGACTTACAGTCACAGCAAGTCACAAATGTTATTTTGCAATCGTTTGTAACTTTTACCGATTTACAGTACTAACAACACATAACTAATCGTCACAATTGATCACAAATAGTGACTGGCCTGCTCCTGACATTTCGCTGAGATTAATGACCTTTTTATCACTGTCGATCACAAAGTAAGACATTACATCACGCCTGTGACTGTTTTATGATTAGGTCGGTAAGACACAGCGGTGTAAAGTTTTTCCAACAAGGTGGCGAGGATTAGGAGGGCGCAAAGTCTTAAGACTTTACAATGTTGGCAAGTTTATAAGCTTCAACAGACTACCCATAAGATAGAAGGTGAAGAATGGGATTCCAGTGTAGATTTGGCAGAGCGAAAAGAACTTTCCTTGAACAGACTATCGTCCTTGTACTTTTCATACTGAGTTATACTCAAGCACATGGCACATATACCAGATTAGGCCTTTCTTAAAAAGTGAAAAGCGGTTTAGTTGTGTCACGATCAGTTAATTCCTTAGACCATCTCATTGTCTGATAAGGTAATATGTAAAGCTTTCCTGTTTATCACTAACAAATCATGTATTGTTGCAATTTGTGCAATCTTTTTTAGAATATAATAAAACGTTTAATTTTACTTTTTTTCTTTTGTAAACATTTTACTCCTTTGGTATTATTTGCTGAAGAAGAAAGTGAACTCATATTTTGTGCACGTCATTTTGCATGCAAGATTAGCACTGCCATAAATCATGCAATCTTTCAGAAATATTTGCCTCAACATACATAAATATTAAAATAAGAAAAAAAACCATTACACACACACACACGTAAATAGAGAAAGGCAAGCACACACACATGCATATATGTATGAAAATAACTCATAAGCAGAGCAAAAACTTAAATATTAACAATGACGTTGAAGGCGTCAGCATAAAAAATGGCGAAAAGAGTAAGGAAAAAAAAGTAATGAAGAGTAAACAAGAAGACGAAAAAATACAACATTTAAACAAGTCGTGAGAAACTGTAAATCGAAGCTGATGTTGCTTTTGTATGTGTGTGTGTATGTGTTTGTTGTTGTTATTGCTATTTGTAAGACACTTGATAAGTCTGCAAAACTTTTAAGTTGACTTTTTTTTTGGTTTTTATGCCCTGCACATACAGTATGCCTGATCAGGATAGCAATAGAAGTCGATCCAGCCATGTCTGTAAGTCTATACTCACCAATGGTTCACTCAGAAATTACAATAACGAAAGACAGACATGGGTGAATGATTTTTGGGCTCGCTCATGCCTTCCACCGCTCCGAAATCGGCTTGTAGAATCACAAAATTACATACCCCAACTTTTGCCCCTCAAAAAGTGATTTTCTTAAATTAAAACTATATATCTCTAAAATTGCATACCAAAAAAGCAACTTCTTTACAGGGTTGCCCCTCAAAAAATGATTTTATTAAAATTGGTATGTCTCCAAAACTACATATATATCTCTAAAATTGCACACCAAAAAAACACCTTCTCTATATGGTTGTCCCTCAAAAAATGATTTTCTTAAATTAAAACTATACATCTTTAAAACTGCATATCAAAAAAGCACCTTCTTTACATGGTTGCCCCTCAAAAACAGATTTTCTTAAATTAAAACTATACATCTTTAAAACTGCATAACAAAAAAGCACCTTCTTTACATGGTTGCCCCTCAAAAAGTGATTTTCTTAAATTAAAACTATATATCTTTAAAACTGCATACCAAAAAAACACCTTCTCTATATGGTTGCCCCTCAAAGACCCGCAAACTCAAATCTTTCGTAATATGGGAATTTTTTTAAAACAATTTTCTTGATATTTTTTATCACAAGTGTAAAATTATTTTAAGATTTGGGGCGTGGCACCGCCTACTGCATGTGCAGCGTATTATATTGTCTAGTATACTCAACTAAACCCTTCTTAATGGTTTTTTTCTTGTAATTTTTTATTTTGCTCACTTGAGTTTGACTTCTTCGTTGCCCTTGCGTTGCAGACGAGTTGCTGACGTATGCCTTTCAAACGCAAAACGCTGCCAAATTTATCATCAGTTAAAAAAAGAAAAACAAACACAGCACAGTTCATCTTAGACTCAATCGTCTCAACAAGCTAACAACGCGTTGCAATTTTTTTGAGGGTTATTTGCTTTCTTTTTTTCTTGTTAAAATCTGTAAGACCGTGACTAGTTCACCTGTCACACGTTGAAGCTATGCTAGCGAAGAGAAATGGTTGTTCACTAAGTCGCTCATCGAGTGCGCTCTGGCAGACAAGCAAACAGCAGTGGGCGTGCCGGTATTGCCGACATGACTGCAGCTCATGACGATGAATAACGATGCAACACGCACAGCACAAATTCCTTGACTCAACTCGACTCAACTCGACTCGACTCGACTGATGAGGTTACATACAGTAAAACAAATACAAAGAACAACAACAATAGATATATTGCACAAAAACTCTTGAATATACATATTGTTAGTTGAAATCAGTGAGGAGTCAAAGTCAAAATTGAAACTACCAAATTGATGAGGTATATTTATTTAGTTTAATGCATATTCATTTATATCTATTATTATACACCATGTTATCTTTGTCAGAAAACGGTTTGATTGAAAACACTTGCCTTTATTTTGCATCTGCTTGCGACTTCGTAGTGTGTCTAAGTTAAATAGATACAGCCCAAAAGCAATAGAAACATATTACGAATCTGAAAATATGCAGGCTCAATAAAAATACCTCTTAAAGCTGCTGGCCGCAAAATAACCCACCTTCTCATTGTTTTCTCATCATTTGTAAAAACTTCTCATGTTTTTTTTTACCTATTTTCTTGAAAGTTTCTATATTTTTTTTAGAATTTGGGCGTGGCACCGCCTATCGTGTGTATAGGGTACTATACTGTAGAGTTCACTGGACTATACCGTCCTTAGTTCATGATATTTTTTAATCTTGCAAAAAGAAGATATCCCTGCAGGCAGCTTGATCGGATTACTATAGCATATGCCTGCCATAGGCACGATCGGTCAAAAAAGAAGTTTGTGCTTAAAATTAAAAGCATATCTTGGACCTCAATAAAGACGAGATAGTTGAAGATCGGACGTCTATAGCATATATGTATGTAGTGCCCTAAATCTTCAGCAACTCATATGATTCTGATTGGCAAAATGATAAAAGGATTTTCGATTAATAATAATTGGCAAAATGGTTGCAAGGCAAAGCCGAAAATGATTCTTTTTGACAAAAAAAAAGACCATGACATATTGTTGTCCTATTGTTTTCGCTGCCACCTATTAATTAAAACACACAAATGTCACTAATTAAACAGATGATTAGCTCAGTTTTCAACGTGTGAAATATTTTTCATTTATCAACATTTCCTTTGTAACTTTATATTTTAATATTGCAACATTTAGAATTTTTTTTCCGCGTTAATTTCATTGAAGCGCATTATTTTTTCGCATTGCTGTTTTTTTCGCAGTTAATTGTCAGTAATGCAATGCTGAGACAACGCAAATGCAACATGTGCCGCAGCAACTTCTGTTTGCCAGTGTCACTGTAATTGCACACAGCATAAGATACTTTAATTAGTAGTTGAAGCTGTTGTGCTTGTTGTTGCGCTGTTGTTATTGTTACAACTGTAGTTGGCATTTAAATGTAACATACAATAACAATAACCAAAAAAGAAACAAAAAAAAACCACAGACAACATTTTACAATGAAAAATTACTGAGCATTTACATTTTGAATTTGCTGCTTCTTTTCGCATACACTACCATAAGTAACTTCGGAGCATATCACGTGTTACATGTTGTTTGCAACACGCTTGTCACAAGGGTGTTCTTAGAATATGAGTGTAGTGAAAATCAAGTGAGCAAATGACGTTCAGTTTCGCTCAGAAGTTGTACTCAATTGGGCTGTCTTCTTCGTTCACTGTACACTTATTATATGTGCACTGTCAATGTGAATAGTGTACACTAGTTGACAACGCAGCACACAAGTAGTCATTCACTTGCATTCACTCAAACATTCGCTTTCGGCATGAATGATACATTCGACGCTTGCAATGCACCCATGCAGGCCGCTAATTTGCTGTTGATCAGTTCAATAATGACTGAACGTATGTGCCATAGGCTTGCACAACGCATAAGATATATTCTCTGTCAGTTCAAGAATGACTGAGCGTATGTGCCATAGGCTTGCAGAGCGCATAAGAGCAAACAATCTGACATCAAGGTTTTTTAAACTTTTACTTTAAATCTTTGGTGCTTTTGAGTGATTCTATATTTTCTATCAGTTCAATAATGACTGAACGTATGTGCCATAGGTTTGCACAACGCATGAGATATATTCTCTATTAGTTCAATAATGACTGAGCGTATGTGCCATAGGCTTGCAGAGCACATAAGAGCAAACAGTTGTCGGTTTTTAGCATATTGAATTAAATTTTGGTTTTTGTGTTGAAGATTTTTTTAAACTTCTATTTTAAATCTTTTGCGTTTTTTTTTTCGATTGTAGTGTGTGTGAACTTTGCATTGACCGAAAGAAACGGTCGACTTTTATATTCTTTTCGTACTCAAACAAAACAAACCAACAACGTTTCCTTCTACATTGCCCCACTTTACAATATATGCGTGTGTGTGTGTGTGAAATTTTGTATTACAGGCATGAATATTTTATACTTATTTGTATGTGTGTGTGGGTGGCTGAGTGTGTGTGTGCGTGCATGCAGATGAAGTGAAGCGCACGCAACAGGAACCATGAATTATTCGAGGCTGCTGCCATCGTCCTTCCAATTTCTACCAACGCGTGTCTTCGTCCTTCGTTCGTGTGCGGTTGCATCTCACGTTTAATCACAAAAAATTTAGTTTGATATTTCCCACGTTTCGGTTTTTTTTTTGTTATTCACAATTTTTTTGGTATTTTGATATTGCCTTCATTTGCAATCGAATTGAACAGAGCAGAGCAGCGAAAAAAGCGAAAAACACACAAACGTGAGTGCGGCTTAATTAATAACACAACCGGGCTATAAATTATGCAATGTAATACAGTTTTGTAGTTTTTAATGCAATTTATGCAGCAGAATGAAATTAAAAGTTGTTTTCCATGACAAATTTGTAACCAGAATTAATTAACATGTATGCAAATATAACAACAATACAATGAATGCAAGCTAAAATGATTGTTGGGAAAATTAATTTGAGAAATTACAATGCGAAATGATTTAATTAAAAGCAAAAACGCGCTTCGTATTTTATTTCAGGTTTTTCATTTTATTTTATTTTATGTCCTTCAGTTTATAAAATGACATTTTGCATGATTTGCTGTTATTGTTTTATAATAATGTTAGTTGCACAATGTATGCATGTAATTTAATGATATGCCTGGCATTGAAGTACCGTGTACGTCAGCTTGTATGCTTTGCACGCTGAATTTCGATATTTCGCTCAACCATAATTAATACTTTTTTTGAGAAATTGGAAACTGACTTTGTTTGTTAAAAAATTATTTTTATTATAGTGAAAAACAAATATTTTAAAATAAATTAGGCATGAGAAATTGGAAACTGACTTTGTTTGTTAAAATATTATTTTTATTATGGTGAAAAACAAATATTTTAAAATAAATTAGGCATGAGAAATTGGAAACTGACTTTGTTTGTTAAAATATTATTTTTATTATGGTGAAAAACAAATATTTTAAAATAAATTAGGCATTGCAAAACGCAAATGAAATTAGCTGAGACACAGGGTTAATGCAGCTATACAAATGCAATACAACAAATACTTTTCTGAGATCTTTTAAATATATAAATAAAGAAGATCTTTAGAAGAAATGTTCCTATAGCAAATTAAGTGTCCCACAATCAAAATCATCTCCATAACGAAATGTGCACTTATATGCAGAAGTAATGTAATGAGGAGAGGAACAAAGTTTTAAAATAAATTATTATTACTCAAAAACATATATTCCTTTATTTCATTACAAAAAGCGAAGGGAATATTAGTGAAATTTTATATTAATAATTATTTTATTTTGGTAGTAAATTTATTAAAATAAAATAATGATTAATAATCGACAAATTATGTTTGGTCGATTTGATTAAAAATTAATTTTATATATTTAACTTTCTTTTTGATAACAATCAATCTCTTTCTAGCAAGCAACAGATCATATAGATCATCATACAGATGGCGAAATTTTACATTTCAACTCAAAAAGTGTTTTATCTATAGAGGGGAAAACGAACTCTTAAATGGACGGACAGTTTTGGCGAAATTTTGATATTTCAGCTCGGTTGAAATTATGAGTACCCAAAGAAGAATCCGATTATAATTTTCTAGCCGACCAAAAAAATGTGCGCGAGGCATACACATTCATCTCGCTTCGTCCAATGCGTAAATCAGAACAGAACAGCACACAAAGAAGAATGACAAAATTATAACAAGTTTGGCTACAACAAACAACTGAGTTTTTTAAGAGTTCGTTTTCCATTCTATACATAGAATACTCTTTGACCCCGTTTAGTGTTTGAGGAGGGTTCTTCGTATATGGGAGCCTCACTATTGTCATATATATGTCATATAATCTGTAAACCATATTTGCTTCAACTTTACATAAATAAATAAATGTTCTTATATGTTCTTATATATCTTATATCTTATATCTTATAGCCGACATGAGCAATTTATATTGAACACAATAAATTGCAATAATATCACTTGGTATGTAATCTATTGAAATGAGAAATGAGACTTCACCGAAAAAAAGGAAGAGTGTCGATGCTTCGGCAAGACCAAACATAGTTTCCTTCTCTAACTCATTTTACTTTTATGGGCACTTAAATCTTGAAACTGGAACTTAAATTTAGCATTCAATGTGTCTGAGAGTCTGCTGTCATCGTTTTCAGTAAGAAATTCTCATTTATTGTCTTATATTTTGGCCTGAAATTATTTGGAGACAAAATACGAAAAAATAAAACAAATTTTTTTTAAAACGTAAAAGCGCCGAAAACGAGGAAATTTTTTCATAATTGGCCACAAAGTTGTCACCGTCAACGCTGTGTGTTTTTGTAACTGTGTGCTCGAGTTGTATGTGCAAGTAATTTTCGTGTATAAATTTATCGCAGGCTAGGAATCTAACAGCGAATTGACCGTGAAGTCAAACAAACAGTCAACGAACGGATTGAACAGCTTATCGAATAGAAGAATTCTTAAAGCGAATTTAATAAAATGAAAAATTTCGCCAATCCAAAATCCATGTTCAAAACCAACCTAACTATTGACCAAAGCAAGAGCAACAACAACACCAATGGAGGAACGCCCATGTTGGAACCGAAACCGCAGCCAACTCAGCAACAACACCAAAAAGACTTAACCGAAAGTGCTGCTGCCATTGCCATTGCCACTGCCCCCACTGCCGCTGCTGAGGGCACACGGCCTGAGCAACATTTGAAGCATCCTTTGCAGAATACCTGGACTCTGTGGTATTTGGAAAATGATCGTTCTAAGACGTGGGAGGAAATGCAAAACGAAATAACCAACGTCGATACAGTTGAGGACTTCTGGAGTCTATATAATCACATAAAGCCGCCATCCGAGATCAAATTGGGCAGTGATTATTCGTTGTTCAAGTTGGGCATCCGACCGATGTGGGAGGATACAGCCAACAAGCAAGGCGGTCGCTGGGTGATCACAATGAACAAGAATTCAAAATCTGATTTGGATAATTTATGGCTCGATGTTTTGCTCTGCCTGATCGGTGAGGCTTTTGACAACTCGGATGAGGTGTGCGGCGCTGTTGTCAATATACGCGGCAAGAGTAACAAGATTTCCATTTGGACAGCCAATGGCGATAATGAGACAGCCGCCTTAGAGATTGGTCACAAATTGCGTGATGCATTGCGTCTTGGCTGCCAGGGCATGTTGCACTATCAACTGCACAAGGATACCATGGTCAAGATCGGTTCGAGCGTTAAGTCGATTTACACTTTATAAGTCCATCGGTACACAGGGAGTACTATAAAAACACACACACACATGCACAACGTACTGGCATCGTAGCACGGAATTTCGATGTCAAAAAATTCAAATACTTTTTCAAGGAAAGCGACAAACTTTGTTAGATTTTTATATTTTATGTAAGAAAGCACAAAAAGAAGTTTCTTTTCTTTGGTTAGCAGAAGACAATATTAATAGTGTATGACAAAAAAATATAGGAGACAATAAGCGCGTACCCAAAAATTAAAAAAAAAAATTAAGGAGCATGAACACACAAATTATAAATATTTTATACGCCTTTTTTCAGATATGTTGCACTTCAACACAAATTTGTGTACTTCACGTGTACTTCGTTCATGAAAAGTTTATTCAAATAAAACAATGATGTGATATTATATTATATTATATATTATGCTTTTCATTAAACAGTTCACAGACGCAACATTTGTTAATCCTGAAGTGTACCGAATATGTAAGGTTCTAGATGATACTATTAATAAGACAGTGTGTAACAGACAGCAGACAAACATATATGTGTATTATTGAAGCCTTATCTGTTGATCTTGAAATGATCTTGAAAAAAACAACAAATTTACGATGAGATAATTAGAAAAACGGTAAACGGACAGACAAACATGTATGTGTATTATTGAAACCTTATCTGTTGATCTTGAAAAAAAAAAATTTACGATGAGACACGTAGAAAAAAAAATGGACGGACAGACAAACATATATGAGATCTTGAAATAATCTTGAAAAAAAAAAAAAACAAATTTACGATGAGACAGTTAAAAAAACGGTAAACGGACAGACAAACATATATGTGTATTATTGAAGCATTATCTGTTGATCTTAAAATGATTTTGAAAAAAAAAAAACAATTTTACGATGAGACAAGTAGAAAAATGGTAAACGGACAGACAAACATGTATGAGTATTATTGAAGCCTTATCTGTTGATCTTGAAATGATCTTGAAAAAAAAAATTTACGATGAGACAATTAGAAAAACTGTGGATGGTCAGACGATTTATGATTTTTGAATTGACAGATAGACTTATTATACAATTTCAGCCTCAGTTGCTGATCCCAATGCTGTTGATTAGCCAATTCTATGCAAGTCAGACTAGGATTCGGGATTAGAAGAAAAAATATTTAGACTGATTGCCTCATCAGGTGACTTAATTTAAATTTTTTATGGAATGAGGGAATCTTTTGGCAATCTTACATAAATTGGGCTCATTTGAGCGCAAAATATGATTGGCAATTTCGTTGGCGTTGCCTAAATGGTAGCCCAAAATATAAGAACAAGTAAGGTTAGTGAATGAAAGACAATCAATTCACTATCGCCATTACCAAAAGTCAACATCCTTAAAATTGACATCTGTTTTTTTGTTGACGCTGTAAACGAAGCGAACTATTATAAAACCGAAAATGGACAGAAGTTCAAGCCACTGCGACAGACAGACAGACTGTAGAAGTGTATTGGGTTAGACAATGGCGACGAGGCAAATGAGACGTAACGAACGGACATAAGAACGGTCGAACGATTACTTAACCCTAACAAGCGTGCACAATAGCAGAGTTGTCTTTAGCAAACGCACGCACACACACACACACACACACACATGTACAAGCACATGCTTAGAAAGACCAAAAATAGAGACACCAAATTGAAGATTTCTTTATTTTGATAATCGATAAATGATTTTGTTTAGTTTTGTGTATCGATACAAAGACCCAAGCACACACACACACACACATATACACACAAGTTGAAATGTGCTGGCATTCAGTATGTAAAATAGCCCCAGGACATGCTTGACAACATGTGAGACATTCCAAAAAGGATTAAGTTAAGCAGCTTAGCAGCGAGCGACGAAAAATAAAATAAATAAAATGTAAAAAAAAAATAATCAAACAAGCAAGGCAGCAAAAACTAACTCAAAATAGTGCATTAAAAAAAACACACACACACACACACATTGAGCGGTTGTTTAGCATTGCATACATTCGGGCGAAAAGCAACGAGCAGTTAGCATATGAAGTCGTAGGACACACACACCGTTGCCTTAGAAGAAATTCAAATTCAAGGGTAATCTTACTACAATCTGTTCATTACAATGTTGCAAAAGACATACAAGCACGCATATGCTCACACAAACACACACATAAATACTTATACATAAATATGTACACATGCATGAAAAGTTGATGCAGGTGGCGCCAATCAAGAATATATTTACATATACTAAGACATAACGCGCTTCAAAAAAAATAAGGATAAATACAAAAAACAAGAAAAAGGGGAGACAAAAAAAAAAGAAGAAAAACGAAACTTTATAAAAAGTCAAGAAAGAAAAAGCACTTTGCCTAAAAAATAAAAGTCAGGCACAAGTTGAAAAATGTACGCACGACATTGATGGAGAGTTGATGCCAAGTTGCCTGGCATACACTCAAAAACCGTGTGGGGTCTCACACACACACACACACACACACATACGCAGGCACGCACTCACACGCTCCTTGGCTGCGTTTTGTTGGTTGGGCGCAGTCTTCAGGCGTGCTTCAACAGGCAAAAAAAAAAATTGTGCGACAGACAAGGCACTAAAAGTATGCTAACTACAAATGTATGCATGCAAATGAGCGTCATATATCTCCCGCAACGTATCGTCAATGCTGTGTACTGTTGGGTGTGAGCAGATCATTGAAAAAAAGCAGACTACAGAAAGGCTTTTCCGACAGACACACACACATACATGTACACAAAGAGACACGCGAACACATGCATTAGTAACTTATGCTGAATAGTTATGCATAAGTAGAAAACGCTTATGTCATATCAAAAGCGACGCCTCACTCAGCACACAAGCCGAATCTTAACGTCAGGTAACAAGGCAAACTGACACAGAACAGACACGGCCAAAAAAAAGCTAACTAAAAAACCACCTGTGCACAGTGGGTGATTGAACACTTTTTCTGGCAGCTTCTTGTCATGGTTTTTTTTTTTCAAGAGCAAGAATTCCAATGTGTGCATAGCGTTGGTCAGTCTTAACTTATCGTGTTGTTTTTATAATTTTTCTATTATTTTTTTTAAATTTTTCTATAATTTTTTATAATTTTTCTATAATTTTTTTAATTTTTTCTATTTTTCTTTAATTTTTCTATAATTTTTTTTATAATTTTTCAATAATTTTTCTATAAATTTTTTTATAATTTTTCTATAATTTTTTTTACAATTTTGTGAAAAGAAACATAGCTCTATAAAAGGCTGCCACCAATTTGTTACAACTGTTAGCACTGAAATCTTGTCGAACTCATTGAGACATCAATTCTGTATGTGATGGTCCTAATTTCAACTCATTTGTCGAAGAGCGCACGATTGGACTTTGTATCTGGTAGCTCACATAAAATTTTGGATTTTTTATTCTGTGCATTCTTCGTACATACCAAGATTGAATACATGTTAGTACCACCAAAGGTCCGTTCCCTAAGAAGGGTACATTTTTTTAGAAGAATCTTGTTTTTTTTTATTAAGACATGCGGGGCAATCAAGATACCTCTTTATAGCCTTAGAAGAATCTTGAAAAATTTAAATCACTTTATGAAGAACATGTTTTGCGAGATATTTTTATTTTCCAGAAAAAGTGATAAAATTACCCATTGTGCAATGCTTCAAAAATTAAGGCAATACTCAGACATACACACACAAAGACACTTGAGAGTTTAACATCAGCCAAATGAGTTATTTTTGCTACAAGTATTTTCGCTTGCACTTACTATATTGAACGTAAAAACTTTTGCCGATTTTGGCAACTTTGTTCTTGACTACATAAGCTCAAATGGTTGCCAAACAAGCAAACAAAAAACAAAAAATACATAAAATAGAACAACAAAGTCATTTATTTTCGACATTAACGAAACGTATATACACTCTTTTCTTTGAGCTGGTAATAAGAAACTCTTAGTCCAAAATTCTTGAAAGAAATGTGTTCTCAATAATAATCACACATATATTATACAATTTGCCTATCAAATCAATCGAAAACAAATAGTCATAGGTAAATCCAATCGTCTGTACTCGTCGAACTGATCCTGCAGTTAAAAGACGTTTAAGAAAACAGTTGTGTCGCATGTAAGACAAGGCCACAAAGCACATACGGCAGTCTAGCATCGAACTTCGAACCTTTAAGAAAATAGCCTCAACGCACATACGGCAGTCTAGCATTCGAACTCCGAACGTTTAAGAAAACAGTTATGCCGCATATAACACAAGGCTTCAACGCACATACGGCAGTCTAGCATTCGAACTTAGAGCTATTAGTACATGGCGTTCAAACCATACGAATCCAAAAATTTTTTGAGTAACTTGTGCAGCTCGAAATGAATACTTTTGAATGCCGCATGCTTCAAACCGATACAACTCAAAATTGCAGATCTGTTGCAATAATATTGGACTCATATCTAACAACACTTTATATGTTTCTACGTTGCAATCTTTATGACAAAATTAATATAACTTACCTTTCTGTAAGAATATAATGAAAGTAACTTAAATGACAAAAAACGTCAACAAACTAGAACCAGTCAAAATCAACTTATTTGAGCAAAGAGCTTCGTGAACATCATTTTCCATTACCATCAACGTCTAAAATTTGTTATCATTATCAACGTCATCATGACTATTATACTCATAATTCATAATTTAAATTACAAGTATATGGTTAGAATATGATTAGTTTCGGTGCAGCATTTGATGTGCTTAATGAGTGGAGAAAGAGTGTGACAGAGAGAGATGCGAGTCGTGTCTGTCTGTCATTGTTGGCGCACAAGTGTTTCGTCAGTTTGTCTTCAGACATTTTCAAATTTAAGGTGCTGCTCGATGTGCGCTCTCGACTGTGAGTGTGTGTGCTCGTAATGAGTATTATTGAGTGTATTCTAAGTGCTAACTTTGTCCTTGCAGTTACATACAAGAAAAATGCATCATTTAGTGCAGAAATGAAGTTATCAAGTGTTCTCGAGTATATTTCAAATATTTGATTGACTCAAAATTTATTTCAAACAAGTGTTTTTCTATTTGAATTATAAAAAAAAAACTTCATAGAGAATTTTAAGTGAAGAGCAACCTAAAATTATTATTTCAAGCGTAGGTACAAGAAAATATACAAACCTATTGTTTCTTGTTAGAATATGTATTTTTCATGTGAAGATATTTGCAAACTATTATCTTTGAAAAAATGCTTTTGAGAGTTTAGAGGAGAAATTTCAAATATTAGATTTATCTCTGCTGGCGTTCCACAAGCTAGTCAAATTAGAACAACCGTGTATAATATTTTCACTGTTGATATGTCTGTGCCTGTGGATGATGGACTTTCCTGCTTAGTTACTTATGCGGACACTGATCCTGTTCTGTTCTTGAACTCATGATTTCGCAGGAGAAATGATTCACTAAGTTAACCCTTAAATATCTCGGTGTCATGTTAGACAAATCACTTAATTGGAACCATCATCTGTCTGGAGTTATAAGCGCCTCTCTTTATTTCTATGCCCATTATGAAGGCACATCTCATAATTCATACTATTAGTTATTAATATTATAACATTCTGATTTGTGCATTTTTATGACTGTTGTTTTAAAAGTTATTGTTTTAAGTTTTACTTGTTAAGATTTTTTAAAGATTCTATTAAATTATAAGAACATAATAGTAAAATACTTAAAAATATACAACTGCCATGAATAAACAAAAAAAACAAAAATAAGACTGCGTAAAAAAGCAATTCCGACAAAAGCAGCTGTCACAGAAGACACAAGAAAAAACAACAACTGCAGTGGCGACGAGCATGAAAGGACATGAGCCTGAGCAGAAGGATGAGCGCACTAAGAAAGTGCCTTCGAACGTGTGTGCCTATCCGGCTTGAATATGTTTTTATGCAAAATTTATGCTTATTGTAGGCGGACGCGTGAGAAAACAAAAAGCGAAGAACCAAAACAAAAAAAATCGCTTCGAGGCTCAGCTGGCATGTTGCTGCGTCCTGTCCGAGTTGCTCAGTCAATGAAGGCGTGTGTGAGCGATACAAGTGGTCAGTCGAGTAAGTCGGCTCAAGTATAAGCAGTCGAAACCATGCAGCGTTGCATGTTGACTCAAGGAACACGTTCCAGCATTAAGTTATCCGTTTTTTGGTGCGGTAATAAATGACTTTGCAGTTGCCTTTAATTTTGCACGTATATTAAAGTTCTTTCAATAGCGTGTGACAACTAAATTGAAAAACTGCGAAATATTGAAGATATATTGATTACTTTACGGATCGTAAACATAAGCAAAAAGGTTACCAGAGAGAAGACTAATAAGTTGGATCAGAATGGATAGTAAGAAAGAGTGAGTAAAGGTAGAAAAAATGTAAGATCATGTATAGGTAAGTGAATAGATCGATAGATATTCAGAGAGATACTTAGGTATTTATTTATTTTTTTTTATTTATTTATTTATTTATTTATCTTTTTATTTTTTTTTTATTTTATTTATTTAATTTTTTTATTAATTTCTTTTTTTTATTTTTTTAATTTTTTTATTTTATTTTTTATTAATTTTTTTATTTTTTCTAATTACTTGTATAGAAACTGGCACATAAATATTTTGTTATAAGTTACATTTACATATATCCGAACGAACAAACTCAGCACTGCAAACAAAACTCTTCATCCACGCTGTGCAGGGTATCAAAGTTCAGACAAAGCACAACCCAATAAAATTGGTCAAACAAGGCTCAAAGCAGAAACTGAAGTTCGTCAGCTTTGTTCTAGAAACCCGCAAAGAAACAAGCAACGGAAATATTTGTTTGGCATGAGTGCATGTGTGTGAATGTCCTTTTTAGATAAAATACAACAAGCAACGCCAAAAAAAAAAATGGCGAATATAATAGAAAAGCCTGACACAAAATGAGTAGCAACTATGACATATTGTATCCACAGTTCTACGTGCCTCGGATGCAGAAAACTTTCAACAACGTCCTTGTCGGCGACGGTGCCCCTTCGCATTCGTACTCGAGCTCCTGCTCGTGCTCGTACTCAACGTTCTTGACATACACGTTGTCGACAACTTTCGAAGCGTTATGTATTCCGGGCGAAGTGTGTAGTTATTTAGACTTGTTTGCTGCTTAGCTGATTTGCTACTTTTTTTCCATTCTTGTTTTAGTTTTTGTTGTTTTTATTATTGTTTTTTTTTTGTTTTTTTTTCTGTGTTGCCATGTTTACAAACAGCGAACGTAGTACGACGTGGTGTTCCCGCAGCTGCCAACTTTTTATTTTTCGTCTTGTCGTGTCTTGTCTTTGATATCATGCGGAAAAGTGACTTGAAGATATCAAGAAGCTAATACGGCATTGACTTTATTGCTGAATCAGTGCAGAACTATGAAGAACAAAAAGTGAGCCTTGAATGCCTAAACGGACGTCTTGTCGCTTAAAGACAAAAAGCAGTGTTGCAAGCTGCTAATTGGCGTGCTGCCAACTTGACTTTGACTTTGTATACTAAAGCAGCGGCAAAAATCTAGGCGTGCATTAATGCCAATGCTCATCAACAAATGTATACTTTGTGTTTTAAAGCCAAACAGCAACGATTTGATGAATCTGATGCAAGTGCTATTGGCACAAAAAAGGCTGCATGGGAGCGTGTCAGAAGTGCATGACTAGCTGGAATACCGTTAAGGCTTTGGAGCGGGCGCAAGATCAAGCTTAAGTTTTACTTTTACCATTGAATGAAAAGTTGGTGTAATGATGAATAAAAAATAAGATGTTGTAAAGTAAAGACTTATCCAGAATTCATTTCTATCTAAGTATAATATTAAACAATGTCTATAAGATACTTGCTCTTCCAAAGACATATAAGAATGTTTATCAAAAATATTTGTAGCTTTTCTGCTGCAGATAATCAGTATTTCTGCTTTGAAGCATTGCAATGAAATTCGTTAGTCAATACTCATCGGAAGAGAAAAAATATCTCAGGAGCCTTTTTTATCAAGCGAAATTTGTACACCAAAATCTTGAAATGGGCTTATATTTTGGAAAGGGCCGTAGCTCTTCAAAACACGTTGGGTGGTAACTTGCTGTCACTTACGCTAGATCTGATTCCAAAATTGAGTTAATAATTCTAGCCTCGAAGATACGAGTTCGAAGCGGATCCACTTTTTATATATCAGAACTTCACTAGGCATATTTTCATGATTAAATTATGGCATTTCATTCAAGAAATAGGGAAAACCACTGCTTGCAATATGCTTCAATAGTCTAAGCCCAGCTGTGCTATCAGCTTATAATAATCTTTCAGCTCCAGCTTTGTATGCATCCTCTCTGGGCGCGGCCTGTATTTCCCCGCCCGCTCATGGCTCATCACTCATTAACAATGACTTAAGCAAAACGGTTATTTTAGATTTCGATCAAATTGTGCACTTTGCAACTTGCTGTCATTGTTCATAAGCGAATACAATGACAATCTGACAAACCTCAAGCGTAACCGCAAATTCAACGAGAATGCATAAAATATTCAATTAATACTTGTACTATTTAACAGAGTGAGTGACAGTGTGTGTGATGCTAGGATAGTGTGGGTGAGAGATAGAGACATTTCAGTGTCAGTAGAAGGCAACCACATGTGACGACACACAGCGACAGACCGCAACTAATGATATGTCATTACCGTTAACACATTGCAAAATTGTGCAATGTGGAATTGTGCATTGTGGCACTCACGTTCTCGTCCTGCGTTGGCGCTCATGCCAACAACAGTTATCAACATGTTATCAACGTTGAGCGTGCCACTTGAGTCGTTTTAAGTTGCAACGATTGTACGCTTCGCTTTGTGTCAATCTATGAGGAAATTACTTTAACTCAATTTTGCAATTGAAGTTTTTCGCTTCTTTTAGTTTTTTTCTGTGCTTTTGTCTTGCGTGCTGCTTATCGGTTTTGTTTTGCTTGAGCCACGTTGGAGTTTGCTTTTTGGTTTTGTATTTTTGAACAATGCAATAGCATGTCCTGCATATCCTTGCTGCCTGCCAGCGACAGCTAAAGATGCCTTTGCCTCTTGCTTTTCGCCTTTTTTATTTTACTGGCATGAAACAGATAAATTGCAAAAGTTTTTCTAAATATTTTCACAAGACGCACACACACACACACACACACACACACACACACACACACACACACACACGTGCACACACAATGACAGCAACGCCGGCAGGTGGCATGAGGGTCAAGGGGCGTTGCCGTTAGGGAGTTGTCTTTGTTGGTCGTTTGGTGCCGTTTTGGTTCACTTTCACAGTTCACCACTTACCATAGCAGCCTTGGTAGGTTTGAAGGGGCGGGGGCAGTAGCGCGCCAAACCGAAAAATAGTCAAAATACAAAGAAAGGAGCAAAAAAAAAACACACGAGTCAAAATGAAAGAAGTGTTGGCATTACGAAAAAAAATAGCAAAAAAGAAAACTTCAAAAAAAAAATGTGGGCGTGTGTGGGGCAGCATATGAAGTGCACAAAACAAAACAAAAGAAAAGAAAACCATAGAAAAAAATTTGCAATAAAAATTTTACCAATAAACTTTAGTCGAGGACGAGGCTCACATATGTAAGCACTTTGTTGTATGTGTGTGTGTGTGTGTGTGTGTGTGTGTGTGTGTGTGTGTATGTCTGTGACCCCGTAAACGCAGAACGCACCTGCAGCACAATATCAAGCCCCCTCACCCTCATGGCCCCCTCACCCTCATGGCACAGTTCAAAGCAGACTTTTGCTCGACTTGTTATGCATGTGCATAAACACACACACAAACAAACACACACACACACACACACACGCTTAGACGCACGCACACTCACACACACACACACTGACATGCACACAGACTTCGGTACAGCGCAAAAGTTTAAACTTTTTGTAACTGTATTAAATTATTGTAGTTTCAGCATAGAAAATGATAAAAAACAAAAACAAATCGTGAATGAAAAATAAAAAAAAAAACTATAGAAAATTTAACAGCAACAACAACAACAGCAGCGTGTAAAAGACCGCATAGCAAGAATAAAAAATTTGTATTGAAAAAATATGTTTAGCTATGCCGAATGTCAAATGCTCTTAATAAAGATGCTCATTCCATTGAGAAACTTATGAATTTAAATCTTTGAAATTAAGGCGCCCCAAACTCAAGTAATGTGTAAGATATAGATAAACGTGAAAACTGTGAAATTTTTTTTTTTACTATATACATATATTATATATAATTAATATATATTAATTAATCTAACTTAGTATACTCCGAAATATTTTATTAAAATTATTAGATACTTTTTCTTATTAACTAATTTTTTTATTTATAAAAATTTTTGAAAATTTGCAATTTTTACATAATTTTAAAAATTTTAAAAATCTTAAAAATAATTAATAGTAAATTCTTAAAATTTTGAAATTTTAAAATCTAAAAAAATTTTCAAACTTTTACGGCTGAGAATTTAAGCATTTTTGTTGTAATCGGTCGTGGACAATTTTTGCTCAATCAAAAATTGACCGAAAAATTTAAGAGTCTGCTTGAGAATGTACACTTTTTAGTCATTGGCACTCAAGTAGACCATAATTTATAATTTGTACATCTGTTCACCAAAGTTATATGAGCCTGCATGGGCAGAAAGCGAGAGAGATAAAGAGGGAGGAGTTCAAACGGTAGCAGATCACATCCGGATTAGGTTCAAAAAAGAAAAGGCGCTGGAAGACTATTGCAAATATTATATTTTATTATAAATAAATATTTAAGTTCGAATTTATTTGGTTAAAAAATATAACTGAAATTCAGTTCTGAAATGTTTTCAAGAGCTTAATTGGAAAAAATAAAAGATATTATAAATTTGATGTTGATAGACCATGCGCGGTTTCTTTTAAAACATTGCAGGGGAAGCTAAAAATAAGGGATCCTATGAGATTGGAAAATATCTCCAGGTAGCTCAAAGCAACCCGCAAGAATCTTTCATAATGGCTAACTATACAAAAGTGTACATGGCAATACTATGGGTACTTGACTCCAGAAATTGTAAACTATACATCTCGTCAAGTATATATGAATAAAGATATGCCTTACATTGTCCGAACTGCATTCTCATGCGCATAACAAAGTTCATGACAACTTAAATATGCTCTTTGCAAGAATGTAAGAAGTGTAAAAACAAAAACAAAAGCTGCACACACATGTTTTTCGCAGATGACTCAGATGTTTCATTCGATAGAGTTCGTTTTCGTTTGTTTTTGGTTAGCTTTGGTACAGTTAACTTCAGGACGAGAAGAGTTCAAGTCGAAGGTGATGCCGTGACCAAACATGCTGTTCAAATTGTTATAACTTTCTGACATGCACAGACATGAACAACAGCAGCAGCAGCATCAGCAGCGAAGGCTATGAACATAAACAACGGAGTCTAAATATCAAGAGCATCTTGTAACAGTGTAAGAGTAGAAGGGTGGGCGGGCAAAGTAAAGGAGCTACAGTACATTGAGAAACTAATAACATATTTTAAGCACTAACAAAGCAATGCAAAAATGTTGGAGGCCATGAAAGTTTAGTTACTGCAGGTGGACAAAATATTTCGATAGAGAACAATAGAGAAGACATATTCTTCAAAGGACATATTCGTCATTCAATTAGTCAATCAACAGGCTTCAGCGAAGGCGTGACTTGATGAGTTGGCAAATTACAGTGGAACCAGCCAAGATGTTCAAGTATCAAATTACTTCAGACTCACTGATACTCTGAGTCCGTTCTGAGATCATATTCTATCTCGAACAAATCACTCTAAAAAAAAACTGACCTTCACTGACCAAAAAGTGCTGAAGAAGGTAATGTTCGAAAGTGTTAAACTCATCATTAATAACATTTTTTTCACTAAATTTTTCAAGATTTTTTTTGAGCACATTTTTCATCCTTCCCTCCTATTTTCTCCCTCTTCTATTTTCTTTATACTTTGATAATTGTGTTCAGTAAAATTTTGCACTGAAATTTCGTGAATTTGATTTTTCTTTTCTGTCTATTTTTGCCAACAGTTTTCACTTCTTTCTATGTCAACAGCATTCATCAGTTAGCAAGAATGCAGAAATACAAACATTTTCTGTTGTTAAATTTGAGTGCAACATCAACAACAATAACAACAACAACAGCAACTCCATGCCCTCAACTTTGTCATGGCACCGTAATTTACTCGTCTCGTCCTTTGGCCTTACCTGGCCAAAGTTGTTATTGTCGTTGTTTTTCTGTTGTCGCAACGTCAAATGTTTTACGCTAAAAATGTTGCAGGTGTCCACACTGAATTTCATTTGTGTTCCGTTTGTATTTCGCTCCTTGTGTCCCTTCGTTGGTCTCTGTCGAGTTCTGTTTATTTTTTTTTACGTTTGTGACAAGGCATTTCAACTTTATAAGCAGGTTTGAAACGCAAACGTAAAAAATATAAATAAATTAGAAAATAGTCGCCCAAAATGATAGAAAGTTTTTTATGCCACATTATAAATACCATGAATTTCTTTTAATGAATCATGAATGAAGCGGCGCTATTAAAAAAATGTTAAGTGTGCAGTTAACAGTTTCGTTAATACATAAATAAGTATGTTTCCTATACCAGCCACTTAACATTCCAATGCCATCGTAGCATAAGGAATTCTGACCAGAAGAGCAGCTATTAAATAACTGTTAGTTAATAGAGGCAGCAAACAGTTGTCCTGTATGTGAAACGCTGTTAAAATTCTATTTACAGCCATTTAACAGATTTTTTCTATTAACAGTGACTCGATTTGAGCTTTGATCCTCTGATGAAACGACTTAAGATCATATTTGTCTGTCCCACTGTCTTTTTGTCTGTTTCAATCTGAATTCCACACAGAGTTTAAAGGCAGAAAGTCTCATTATACTTGATCATAATCGGATAATAGATCGTTTCAAATGTAATGTATTTTAATAAAAACTTCAATGAGATCAGAACAAGAGTATTAAATATTCGACACTGTCGAAAATATAATTTCTTCCTTGCGATTGTTTTAATGCTCAAGCACACACATATACATTTGCCACTCTTCTGTTTAATTGTATGTGTATGTGTGTGTGTCTGTGTGAGTAAGTAGTCTATGTCCTGTTTGCTGCATCGTCGTTCTTCCGACATTGTTTTTGGTGCTTAACATGCACGTCCAAAATCTCAGCGAGTCGCTCGTTAATTTTCTTTGTTGCTCGACTGTTTATCCAGTGTGTGTGTGTGTGTGTATGAGTGTGTGTGTGTGCGTGTGTGCGTTTGAACCATGCGGCAACTTTGTGCGTCCTCAGATACAAGTTTGGCCATTCGAGCTTGACCTTTTACTTTTTATGATTTCGATGCGTTCTTTGATTGTGCGATGATCGAGCTCAAGATAAAATAATAACAACAACAGAAACAACAGTCCAGAGCATTGCAATTGTAAAAAATGTAACTTTTTCGTGTCCACTTTTTTTATTCTGTTTCACTTGATTAGCGTCAACAAGTTGGTTATACAATTTATGACAGCGGCAAAAATCAAAGTGCAACTTTTGATTTAAAGTCTTTTTTGTTTGTTTTCAAAACACAAATTAAGACAATGTATGAGAAGGTATTAAAAAACCGCGAAAGACAATAAAAACAATCGTGTTTAAAAAAAAAAAAAGCATTAGCTTTTAAATAAGAGTTTTGTGCGAAATATACTTTGTAAACTATTACATAATTGGCAGAATTTATTGCCATTATTTGGGCATCTCTGAATCAATATAAGACAATGTCAAGCTAAAATCTTATTGCTCATAAAAGTGTTGTTCAGAATTTGAAGGAAATAAATCAAAATATAATGAATTTATTCTTGACTAACGAATCCGGTCAAATAAATATAAAAGTAAATTGTTAAGCTCAGTAAAAACCAAAAAAAAAAACAGTAAAGACGGTTCCTTTGACCTTGCCCAAGATGTATACTTTCCACGACACCTTTTGTGCCACGCCCATTTTGATTTTTGGAATCTTATTTCTTTTTATCCCATAGCCTTTTTCATTTCATTGTTAGAACTCATTGGGTGCCAGAAATATGGAAATGATTGTTTTTTACGCCACGCTTTGAACATAAGTATGAAGTTTCAGGTCTAGGTTCTCAATTTATGGTTTGACCAAGGGAAATTGGGATATATTTTTATATATTATTGTATTATATTATATATATATTATATATTTCAGTTTGACGGTCTCAGAGAAGAAAGAGGTATTTGGTGGTAGGTGAATGAGAATTTTAAGGGGAATGTCTAGTAAGACTTTTTACGAGATTCGTATCTCGAGATAGTTTTTATTTATAAGGGGGTTTTGAGGGTTAAGGCTTGGGTCGGAGGCTTGAGAGCACTTCCTCGTTGTGACATATTTTTTTTTTCTACAATTAAAATCTCATGTTCATATAACTTTGGTTGTTTAAATGATAATCTTCTAAATAAATAAATAAGCGACGATGGGCGGTTGGTAAGGAGTGGGTGTGGCGTACATTTTATCAGAACGTAGCGCATGACCGCACGAGTATAACGTCCGAATTTCAAGTTTCTCGCTCTTCTACAAAAACTTTCGAGAACCAATGCTGAGAAGGTACATGCGAACAGACAGACAGACGGACAGACAGACAGGTGGATGGACACTCGCTATGGTGGCAAGGTATATGGTAAAAGTGGACGATATCATGTGAACGTGATTAACCCATAATGTGAGTTTCTTTAATTAGACTTTTCTTAAGCAAGTCTTGAATATTGTTAAGCTAAGCTTATTCTTACTTCTATTCAGTGAAACTTGCTCAAAATTTGCTGACTCCTCTTCCATTTTTTAAACGAACAAATTCATAAAAGTGCCCATTTGTGATTTTAATTACCTTCTTGGCCAACGGAACTGTTCTACGCACTCACGCACGCACGAAAAAAGCTGTGCTACAACATCGCTTATGCGTTTCGAAGAAGCGGAGAGCGAAATCAATTTATGAGCACAGAACTTTGAAGAGATATGAAATGAAATGAAAGCAAGCACGAATCAGCGTTGAAACGAAACGAACGAGAACGAAACGAAATGAAACGAAGTCGAACCGAAGAGCAACGAGCGACGAAGAGGACATCGGCCAAAGGCGATTTTGTGTTATCAGCAAAGGCAGGCCGTATGCGATAAAACCTGCCGCCGACATAGGCGACAACAACAGCAGCAACAACAACAACAACAACAACAACGACAGCACAGCTGCGGAAATGAAAAGCAGACATACAGGAAACGGCAGCGGGAGCGGGTGCGGCAGCTGGCAAAGCGAAATCAGAGTTAAAGGCATGAAGAAGAAGAACAAGAACAAGAGAAAACAGCGCCTAAAAGTCTGCAATGGCAAAAGCGTTAAATGCAAAGCATTGTTGCGCGCGTTTCTACAACCATGTATGCGTGTGTGTGTGTGCATGTGTGTGTGTGTGCAATCGTAACTGTGTTTCTCGGTTAGTAGCGGCATCTGCACGCATCGCTGAAACTGAGTTTTCTACGCAAAGAGCAATCATAGACAAAAAAGCAGGCAAAGCAACATCTTCGAAACGTAATAAAAACAAAAACAAAAACAAGAACAACAAAAAAAAAAAGCGGAATATTTTCGAACATAAGCGAACGAAACGAAACGACGACGACGACGACGTTGCCGATGTTGAACGAAACAACCAACTTGCACACACACACACAGACACATACTTATTGCTACACGGCTTGGCTTTGCTAAAAGCGTTGGTATAAGTAGCAGCCGCCGCAGCAGCAGCAGCAGCGACGCAGACGCCGATGCCGACAACATTGGCAGCGACAATGGCGACTTCTTTGGCAAACTCGATGCTCGACAGTTGGTTATGAAATCTGGTCGTGTTCGCACGTGCGAACGGAAGCAAAAACAATCAAATCAAAAAAAACAGACATAAATAAAAATAACAACAAAACCGAAGCAAGCAGAAGCAAAAAAAAAAACAAAAAAAAAAAAAAACAGTAGCAAACAACAAAAACAAAACACAACTCAAGTCAAGCAACGCTTAAAAAAAACATTAAAAGTTGCAAAAAAAAAAATACAAAAATAAATATAAAATAAATAATCATTTAACAAATAATAAACATAATAAAATATATATTTAAAAAATAAAACAACAAAAAAATATTGTATAAAATGTATTTAAAAAATTTAATTAAATTTAATTAATTCAAATTAAATAACATATATAGAAATATTGGCTTAAATTCAATTGCATTAAAAAATAAATGCAATATTTTTTATTATAATATTTTTTTGTGTGCGTGTTGAACTTAAATAATATAAATATAAATAAAAATAATATAAATAAAAAATAAAACAAAAAAGAACAAAAACAATACCATTTTTTTTGACAATTTTTTTTTATGCATTAACTGTTGTGTTTGTGTGTATGTGACTTACAAATTGTTGTAATAAATAAAAAATAAATCAAGTTATAATAATTTATGCAATTAACAAAAATAAATAACAAATAATAAAAAATAAACCGTAAAATTAAATTATGCAAAATTGACACTTTAAATTGTAACGTTTTAAAGTTGGCAGCGTGTAAAAAATTCTACAGCATAACAACAGGCGCCACAAGCGCCCAATGCCAAGTAGGTGCAAAATTTGTATTACAAAAATTAGCAAGAAAAACATTTCCATAGAAATTTAAGTTAATTTATAAATAAATACAAACATTTTTTATATAATTTATTCTTTTTTTTGTTGGTTTTGTTGATTTGTTGTTTTTGTTGTTGTTAGGCTAAATTTTTTGCTAAGTATTTATTTAGCCGCTTTAAGCTGCTTGCATTAAAGTTAATTATTAACAATTAAGCGCTAATCACGATAAATGTGTGCGTGTGCATGTGTGTGTGCGTGTGTAAGTGTGCGTATTTATTAAGCTTTAAGTGTGTGTGTGTGTTTTGCAAAAAATTACTTTCGCTTTGTGTCAAATTGACTTGGCAATACAAGACAAGGCAATGCCAAGTCATGACAAGCCACAAACGACAGACGGAAGGGCAACAGTTATACACACACACACACACACACACACACACACAGTCTGTTTTTTTTTGTATCCTGTTGATTTGTTTCGCTGCGTGTAGCAGAAAGTCTCGCATGACAATTAAAAACACGCATACGCACAGTGCGACGCAGCAAACTGAAGCCAGAAATTGATAGAAAAAAAAAACAACAACAACAAAGCCTTGCTGTGTCTGTGTGTGTGTGTGTGTCTGTGTGTTTGCGTAAAATAACAGGCGTAACAAGTGATTGGGTGTGTACTTTATCATGAGCCAAGAACAATGTTGTCAAGAGCAGCAGCAGCGGCAGCAGCAATAATAACAACAACAACAAACACAGCGAGGCGAGGCGACAATTGTCGTCGATTCTCAAAGTCAAAAGCAGACAGAAAGCCAAGCGCACTCAGTCAGTCAGGCAGTCCGCCAGTCAGTCAGGCAGGATATTGATGTTTATAGCAATCTGCGTGTGTGTTGCTGCGCCTACATGATTTAATGCGCGTGTGTGTGTGTCTTTGTGTGTGTGTGTGTGCGTTTGCCTTACAGCAATTGTCGCAATATTCTTGTTAGCAGAACATGTCAACGCGACAGACATAACGTCGCCATGACCGTCATGCACAATGTGCTCAACAACTTCATCATCATCGTCATCGTGCTCGTCATCATCTGACGTTCAACACCTTGCCTTGCCTAACAGCACACACACACACACACGCGCACACTCATGTGCTTTTTTTTTTTGCTTACACTTTTTGCCAATTGTCGCACAAATTTTCATGTTTCACTTTCTTGCCTTGAACATGCTCCTCATTGCCCACATCCTTCAGCCTTCATCCTTCAGCCTTCATCCTGGCTGCTTCGCTTTTTCTTTCTTACTGTCGTCGCCGTGCTTTTTTTTTTATCGTTTGCGCGCATTTTCACTTTACGCTGATTGCTTGCCAAGCTTTTTCTGCTTGCTGTCTCTTTTTTTTGCGCATTTCTTTTGTTTTATTATCGCTCATGCTTGAAATGCCAGCGTTGTAACACCTTTTGCACGTTTCTGTCGCCAATAACCACCACGTCTAAGCCCCGCCGCCATTTGCCGCTCTGGCACATTTACTTGCGTATCGATATCATTGAGTTTATTGTTACTTCCTTTTGCAATTATCCTTGTTAGTCTTCATCCTCGTCTTCGTCTTCGTCGTCGCCTTCGCGCAACAAGAAAATGTACTTTTTGTCTACAGCGCCGTATCTCTGCTTGGCATCGCGTTGTCCTCTGCACTTGCACTTGCAAATGTTTCCATTTGATTCACTCAATAATTGAGTGGCTAATGAAGTTCTGCGCAGTTCGAAGTTCAAAGTCTTTTCACTTATTACGCTTTAATTTCATTTCCATTAAAAATTTGTTTTGCTTTCGACTTATTCGGTCGACTTATTGGCTGAGGTGTTAAACACTTCGACTAGTCTCCTGTCAACGCTGCTACATGTCCTTTTTGTGCTCAACTCAAATTAAATAATTCAATAATAAAAAAACTTTTCATTTGTATTTCTGTGTTTTTTTTGAAACAACAAAAATATAATACAAAATAATAATTATAAAATATATTAATAAATTGTTTCAAATATAATAAAAAATAGTAATTATAAAATAAATTAATAAAAAATCATTGCAATAAAATGTGCAAAAGTTTTCGTTATGCTTCTGTAATCCTTTTCAAATCATTGCATATTTTATTGTTTTACTGTTAAAGCGTTTCAAATGAAAATGAGACTTTTACGAATGTCTGAATGCCTCATGATGGGCTTAACCCAGAGTTAGAAGCCTCAACTAGTCGGCTCAGCAAATGTCGTGATTAGCAACCCCAAGTGCCTTCTTAAGTTGTGTTGATTTTGAGTCAAGTCGCGCTCTTCTTCATTCCTGAGCACGATCCATTGTCACCTAGAGCCTTTACTTGCTTTTGAGTGTGTTGTTCCCGTAAGAGGATCTAATTTAAATTACCTTGAGTAAGGTCTCGTTTACTACATAATAATTTAAATAATAATGGTTTTGGTTGGCTCATGTTGTGCGTGAGCTCATGTCAGCTACTTACGGGCGGTTCAGGATCACAAGTCTTGCTGACTGATGCACAATCGTGCAAGCTCTTTGCTTGATAATGTCCTCTGCTACATGAGAGAGTCTTGACTGATTCGACCAGAAGAACGTTTTCAATGTTCTTCGAACACAAATATGAGAAGTCTTTAAAAAGAATTAAATTTGCTCAAAGCGACATGTATAAATAAATATTATAACGTTCCTCTATTAAAGTAAAAAATTAATGTAGCAAATAATTACATGAAATCAACACCTATCCTTGCCGTCATGACCGTCGCTCGGATCATGCATCATTTCGCTTTTTTGATTTCCGACGGCCTTTAGTACTTTGTGCGACTAAACATTCGACAGCATTTTTGACATCAAGAGTATTTCTAGTTTCGGCTCAAGTTCATCGGCAGCGATGCCTTAAAAATAAATAATTAATTTTGAGCATTTGTTTTTTATAAAATAATTTAAATATTTCAATAATCGCTTTTCAAAGCATGAAGAATTTTTATAAGAAATGCGCTGATTGCTCGATGTTGTTGCATCTCCAAAGACTTATAAACGTATTTCTTATTAACAAATTCAAAGAGTTTTAAGTAAAAAAGTGCTTAAGTCAATAACTTCATCTCTAAATATTTATTTTATAAACTTACAACAAATCGCACAATTATTACTCAAAGGTTATCTCAGGCTCGATTAACAAATGATTTCATAAATAAAGTGAGAACAAAAGGTAAATTTACTAGCGACACTTTAGTCGAACTTGGCATGAATCAAATCAATATTGAATGTACAAAAATGGCAAAGATGATGTTTGCTTTTGGTGAAAACTCGGTGACTTTTACGGCCGCTCAGTTTGTTGGGGGCCGATCTGCTTCTTGAGTCTTAGGGTTTGCTTTTGATGGACAGACTAAGTCGATACATGACAGCTTAGCTCTTTATATAAGACTGAGTTTCGGTTATAGAACGGTGCATTGAAAGTGCTGCTGAGTAGCTCGACTGGTATTCCTGTATAATATAAACTGAGTTAGTTGCCTGTCTGACTTTACTGATCTTAGTATCTTGATGCTATCTTGATAGATCTTGATACTCAGCTATTTCGTATTGTGTGAGCATCTCTTCGCTGCAAAGGCACAAATAATGATTTGAATTTTATTTAAGCAAAAAATTTTGCATAAAATGAATTTACATTTTTTGAAATTAAATTGCAATCAAAGTAAAAAAAAATATTGCAAAAAAAATGTTAATTAAATTTTCAGATTTTCCACACATTTTAAGCTTTTGATGAATAATTTTGGTCTGATTAGCAAAATGTTAAATTTTTTTGTAGCCATGTTGGAAATATTTTGCCGCTCTTTGAGCCTTTGTTTCATCACCAAATCTTGCGCTTGCTTTTTGTGTGAATTGTGCTTTATTCACACACACACACACACGCAAAACATTGGCTCCTGCCTTAACCCCATTTACTTGTCTGTATTTCGTTCTTTTTCTTTTTCATTTTCTATCTTTTCTTTTGCGTTGCCTTTGCCTTTTTTCTCTGTCGGACTTGTCTGGCCGCAATTGGAATTTTTACAAACAGCTGCTAACTAATTGGAATTTCAAGCACCAAAATCATAGTGATTTTGATTTCTTTGCTTTTCGTCATTGTTCATTGCCTTTTCATGCGATTATGTCTCTCACGTTCACTCACGTTCGTGCCATCTCGCTCTGTTTCGCAGTGCGAGACACTGTTTGACCGTTGGCACAAAGGCGATTCATTTCGTGCGCCAGCTTGTGCTGATTCGACTGCACATTAGACCCGCACACAGAACCCGGCAGCCCACTGTATTAGCGCTGAGGGGCAATGGATTTATTTAATAATAATAATAATACTAAAATAAAAATAAAATAAATAAGTTGAGTGTCAGCAGCGCTAGAAAGCAAACTTCTGCCATTTTGCTGAGAGTGAAATTTAATTTCGCCGCTCTTTGGTCAAAGTATTCGTATCATTGCCCCTGTGTGTCTGTGTGTGTGTGTGTGTCATTTCAAAGAAATAAAAATTACTTATGCCTTTTATATTACATTTGCTTTAAAGTAGTGAGGCAAACAAAGAAAAACAAAAAAAAAACAAAAACCATAAAGTAGCAAGAAAATAACATAATAAAATGCTGAAATGTCATTGCATGGCCAAATCAATCCACAAAAAAATAAAATAAAATAAAAAATAAAATAAAACAAAATAACCCCAGAGCAAAATGTTATTTGGCGGAGCATGACCAAGAATTCGTCGCGCCATTGAAAAGCCATAATGGCAAAATTTGTACAATTAAGTTTCTTTTGCTCCACTTTTGGCTTTCTTTTCTTCTTGTGCCCTACACATACAGTGTGTCAGGCTATACTATCAAAGGTATACAACGCAATGTAGGTGGTGAGTAAGTTCATATAACGTATACGTATCTTAAAAACCGGATCTTGAAATCCGGCAGTGCTTGAAACGTTCCACACACCGAGTACCATGAATGATAGCAATATAAAAAAAAACTAGAGGGTAAACGCACAGCACTACAAAATGGCGTGTCCAAATATTTCTCTTGCCCCTCATTATCATCAAAGAACCCTTTTTCAAAAATTAATATGTCTCGTAAGCTGTAAGAGTTGAGAATCTGAATTTTTGGGCTTAGTTAATACACTGCTTCATTATGCCAAAAAAAACCCTCAATCCTACCCCTCAAAGACCAAGAAACTTTTTTTTAATAATTTTGACATTTTTTTTAACGATTTCTTGAAATGTTGTACAATATTTTTTGATTTAGGGCGTGGCATTGCCCACCATGTGTGCAGGGTATTATGTGTTCAAGCATACCCGATTATCGACCATGCTTTTTGTGACTTTTCTGTTGCTTCTGCCACTTGCCACTCTGCAAATGGCTGACGCGTAATCATGAAGCAGCTCAGCTCAGCTCAGTTCAGTTCGCCTAGCATTGTGGCTTCATTTGAAGGCATCTCGTCAGCTCTTCAGCATTTCACAGTTGAATGCGATGCATTGCAATGTCTTTTTTATTTTCCACTTATGTCTTCAATGCCGCTGAAAAGCTGCTTTCGTCAATACAACCCAAAGAAAAGGCAACGCAAAAAAGCATTCTTAGCTCTTAGCAACAGCCGTATTAGAGCGAACAACAACAAGAAGTGCATTGAAAGTGAAAAGAAAATTCTGTGAGGCAACGAAATGCATTGAATTCGGCTCAGGTTGAACTTGTCGCCACGTGCCGTGTCTCGTCCGACGTCTATCATCGCTCGCCAATCGCCAATCGTCATCGCTTCGTCCTTTCAGCACTTTTACGCTCAGCGATTTTCTTTTGTGCGTTTGCATTTGTGCGGTTTCCTTAACAAAATTCAATTGGAAATCAAATAAATTGAGTGGACTTACTTACTTCAATTCGGCTTTATTTTTCTTTTGTATTTACTTTGTCGTCTTTTCGTCTTGGTTTGCTTTTGCGATACTTTTGAGGCGCCGTGCACGTTCATATTTTTGTATTACTTATTATTTATGTAAGTACATTTTTTGATAAGATTTCTTGACAAAATATTAAAGAAGGCGAAAATTAAATGAACACTTGCAATTTCATATTATTATTTATTAAAAAGAAAGCAAAAATTGTTTGTCGCTTTGCCAAACTTTATAAACCATTCTGTATAAACTATAATTTGTTGAAGAAAATTAATAGAATATTAATATCGAAGACAAATCGAAGTCTCTCTGTCAAGTTAGTTAATTTTTAATATTGTTTTTAATTGCTTCCTTAACAAAAGTATTAAATTTATTAGAGAATAAATGAATGCAAAATCTGCAATCTCACGCTTGCAAATTTATAATTTTTCCGAATCTCTATACAAATATTGAGTTTAATTCACAAACTTTTTAATTAATTCAGACATTTTAACAAACAATAATGTTTTCTTAAAAAATATTCGGCATAGCAAAGCTCAACTAAATTTGTCTTAAAAAATATGTTAATAATTTTGAAATAATTAACCCGTCGTATACTTAATAAAGTTTCGGACAAAATTAATTTATATTTTAAACAAAGTATTAAAAGTATGGTTAAGTTGAAAATTCTATAGTTGCATTTTGAGATCATCTGCCAACATTGCGCCAAGCAAAGACTCGACACAATTTAAACATGCCTCACAGACATTATTCGATAAACATAATATTCATTTCATTATTTCATTAAAAAAAAAATGTATATTTTTTTAATAATAAATATTACATTGCTTGGTTGACATTGCTTACTGAATGCCATGTTATTTCGTAGCAAAGCAACAAGAAATGTAAAAAATAGGAAAAAAAAGTTGGAATGTAATAAAACTTGTCCACTTGAAAGTCATAAAAAATGAAATACTATAAATGTTTATATAAAATACTTACTAACAAAACTTTAGAGCCAGAATGCCAGCAGCAAGAACAGCAACAACAATAAGCACAACAACAACAACGAGCACAAGAATGCGAACAACATTAACTTGTATTTAGCTTGCGAGCCTTCCACTCGCAAAACGAATGACTGTTCTTAATGGTCGTGGGGCAAAAGCGTTACAGTGGGCAGGGGCGGCAGCGCAACGTAGCCATTAAATTCTTGCATTATATTACTTTTATTTTCATACATTTTTTAACGGTTTTAAGCGACAGATTTTTGTTGTTGTTATTGTTGTTGTTGCATTTTTTGTTCCATTAACATATTTGTAATTTTTATTGTTTTAATTCAACTTTTTGTGTTTGTTATTATTTTTGTATTTAATTGAATAAATTCTTTTTCGTTTTTATTAATTTTCATTATTCTTTTATTTACATTTTGTATTTATTTATTTTGCATAATGAAATCATACAATGTAAGCCGTCGGCCCCACCAAAAAAGAGGCAACGTTTGACAACTACCATACACGTGTGTTTGTCATATATCAAGCTCTGCTCAGAGGCTTCGTTGCCGTCGTCGACAGCAAGTTACAAATTCGTTTATGGACAGTTGCAGTTATGTATATCATTTCTCATTTTTTTTTTTTTTTTTTTTTGTATATTTTTTGTACATACATGTTCTTCTTTTTTATTAACTGAGTCGCTCAGTGTATATGGTGTGCAAAAACTGTACAAAAAAAGAGAAAGCAGCAACATTTTCTTGGTCGGCAGTGTACGCGACAGATTGAGTGCGATATAAAATTTATTTAAGTGAAATTTGCACTCGAGACTTTCAGTTGTCGAACGTTGCCAAATCAAACTTTGTTTCGGCATAAAAAATAAATAAATAAATAAATAATACTCATGTATGTTAGTGAAGCACAGGGCACAGGGTACAGTAAGCTGACATGAGTGTAGGTATTTCGGAATTTAATAACATTTCATTGCGTTAAGTTGGATTATTTTATTTTATTTGCCGACATTTTTGTTTTGTTTGTGTTAAAGCGACTTAAAAGCAACACAAATTGGGTTTTAAAATTCTTTTGAACGTTTTTTTTGCCTTTAAAAAAATACACGAATTGTGGAAAAATTGGCTGCACGTGCCTTTAAACAGTATAGCATAACTTTAGGCAGACACATTTTTTCATTTGTTGTGTCCTGGCTAGTTGCCAACGCAGGCTAAGCTTCGGCAGTCAAGTTGAGTAGATGAAATTAATTATGTGCTTACTTGTCGTCTAGTGCGCGGTTTCTTCAAATATACGCAATTTTCTTAAAGAAAGCATAAAATTATGCAGAAATTTATTGTTGGTCGTTCTACAAGGCTACATAGCCGTTTAGCGCTTGAAGTACATAACCACGACTAGGGGAATGTCAAGTGAGTGAGCAAATTGTCGTCTAACAAAAGGCGCAAGCCAAAAGAAACACGTAAGAAGCTTTCTTCAGCCGTGTTGAAGATTGGAGACACTTCTCGGCCCTTATCAAGTATCACGCCCGTAACTCATTGGGCTACAGAGATAGCGGTGTCAAACCGAATAGAATAGAGCTCACACCTCACTTGTGACGTAAGTGTTTAGTTTCAAGTTGATTCTTTGAAAATCAAAATATTTTTTTTAAAAGGACTTAAAAATTTTAGAGCTTCCTCAATGAGAGGTGCCCGATCCAGGGGCCAGACCTTAGTCGTGCTAATTTATAATAAGCGAAAAGATCAGATGCCATGCCTGGCAAAAAATTCACTTCATGTGAGTGTGTTATATACATACTGTAAATGATCTTTATGGAGGATTATCCTTCATCGCCGTCAAAGTGTAATTTCGAACCGCTTTTTTAACCTTTCAATGTATCTTCCTCGGGCACCGTCTACTTTTCCATAACCGGTGAGGAGACCGACAGACAGAAAGACGGACTTGTCTATATTAACACGCTCTGCCATTCTGTTCAAGAATGCATATACTTTATATGGTAGGCGATGCTTTCTTTTGTGTCATGTCATGATACTCTTACAGTCAAGTGTATAGTTAAGCAAATAAAGCATTTATAACAATGAAATATTGCTTAAGTGCAAGTCAAGTGCACAGAAATCGGCAAGAAAACGAAAAGGCAAGGCATAAATGACAAAGAGAAAAGCAGTAATTTCAATTTAAAAAGTAGTGCTGACTAAAAGTATGTTAATTTTTTTTTTTTTTGTTTTTCACTTTCTTTTTTTTGCGTGTTGCAAATTAAATTATGAGCCTCGAATGGCGTTGCGTTATGTAAAGAATATAAAAAAAAAACGAGCGAAAAAAATGCTACGCAAAGAAACAGAAAACGTAGCACATCTTCAGGCGTACAACATTTTGTTTACATAAAATCAGCATTAAACGTGCGCAAAGTGAAGGTGAAAATAAACCAGAAGCGTGTAAGCGCAAGAAAGGAGAAGAGTGAGCGGAAGAGATAGTGGCAAAAAAAGAGATATAGCGCATTGCGAAAATTGCACTAAAGGTTGAAAGAATCTTGCCAACATCACATTTGCATAATTATGATTACTTTTTTTTTTTGTTTTTGTTTTTGTTGCTCTTTTGTGCTTTCGTTTTTCTTAGAAAGCATTTGTTTTTCGTGCTTTGACGATGATGTTGGTGTTGTTGTTGTTGGTGGCCGCAGATGAAGGTAAAATCATATTTCATTTTATTTCCGCATTCGTGTAAATTTTATGCGACACTTTTTAACTGTAAAATGGCGCAAGTCCACGGGTCAAACTGTATTATGACAACAGCAAAAACAACGAACGAAGCGAACGAAAGCATGAGAAAGACAAACGAGACAAAGCAAAGCAGTCAAGAGTAACCAAGCAGAGCAACAAAGCTGAGCAGACCAGAACAGAACAGAGCAGAGCCGAGCATCTTTCGGCCTGGAGGGTGTGCGAGCACTGATAAGCGTGGCCACAGTTAAAAAAGAGCAAAAGAAAAACAAAAAATCATATTAAAATAAGTGAAAGGAGCAACAAAAGGAGCAGAATGACAGGATATGCTGGCTTGCGGTACTATGCAAAAAAAACCGCAGATAAACGACAGACGCAGGCAGTCAGCCAGCCAGGCAGGCAGGCAAGCAGGCAAGCCGGCAGGCAGCTCAACATTGAAGTTCCTTACAAAGGCAGCCAAAGGCAATTGGTTATATGTATGTCTGTGTGTGTGAGTGTGTATGTGTGAAACAATTCCGCTAATTGCAAAAAAAATAATACAGAAAAAAAGCCATTGCTTTGCGCGTTGCAGTGGTTAACAGCAGAGTTGCCAAAGTGATAAAATGGGAGACGAAAAAAAAAACAAGAAAGAAAAAACTAAGAGGAAGTTGCAATGACTGCACTCAAAATGCAACCGTGAGCTAAATGACCTTTAAAAATGAGCAAATGCACATTTAACAAGCGATTAAGCGCAACATTTTGCGGCTGGCGAAAGTGTTGCATATTTTGAGGCGAGACACAGCTTGTTGCGCTCAAACGAAACAAAATAAGGAAATGAATAAACAACGAAACCAAATGACTTTGACTGAAAAATTCTTAAAAAAAAGGCAAAAAATGGCAAAAGGTTTCATTCAAAAAAAAAAAAAAAAAAAAGCGAAGCAGACTTTCTGGCAGACTTTAAATTGTTAGATTGGCTTGATGCTATAAAAAAGCAGACAAAATAAGGCAATGAACATAGAAAGAAAACAGATGACTTCGACTGAACCAAGTACCAAAGACAGTGTCTTTTTGGCTGAAGGTTTTTTAAAATATAAAATAAAACAGACTTTCAGGCAGACTTTAAAACCTTGGATTTTTTTTACAACAAAAATGTAGCAGACTTTCGGGCAGACTTTTAAAGTGAACTAAATGTCTAAGCGAAGCTTAAAATCTATGAAGTTAAACAAAACAAAAAAAAAACCAGCAGACTTTTAGGCAGAAGATAAAATGTTTGATTTTAAAAAGGTTCAAAAACTACGAATTCCACTAAGTAGTTATAAACGTGCTCATAAACTCTTGCATAAATTTCAACGCGATTTGATTAAAAGCGTTTAAGCGGGAAAAATCGTTTTTCGCTCAAGAAGCAATCAAGCTGGTTAATATCTAATTGCTGTAAGACCAAGTTTGCTCAACTCAGCATTTAGAACATGACAAAAAGTGAATTATAATATTTACAATACCACATATCACACACACACACACATACATGTGTATATCAACACATACACATTGAGGCAGTCAGCCAAGTTGGTAGTGGCGCAGCCTCAACAGCGACGTCGCGGTTAACCGTCACAAGTTGAAGGCACTAAAACGTACTGAACATGTGCAAAAGTTGGCAAAAGCGTGAATTTAACACACACATAAGCCGACATATGCCTTTGCTTGCCTGCTTGCTTGCTTGCTTGCTTGCATGGTCTTGTCATATGGGTGGCTGCATGTCTTCCTGTTTGCATGCCATTTCCGTTTGCTGCCACCAACTTTTCACCATTTGCCATTTGCCGACACAAAGTCGTGAGCTTGTGTTCGTTCGTTCGTTCAGTTTGAGTCGATGCAGTGTCAACATGATTTTTCTTTGCTTTACACCAGTGTAAGTACTTGGTTTGGCATCATTCCTGGCAATGCCACTGCCACTACCACTGCCACAGTCACTGACGCCGATGCGGCTACTTCTGTTGCCACTGCTACTGCCGCTGCTGCTGTTGTGCGTGTTTGCTTGTAGTTTATTGCCATGAAGTGGATTTCCTTGCACTTTAATTAATTTAATTTCTGTGTGTTTTCCCTTCTTACTTGTCATCAATGTTCGTCATCGCTGTTGTTGTTGTTGTTTCTTTTTGTTCTTTTCGCTTTTCTGCTCTTACTTTAATTAAACACCACAATAAAAATAAATAAACGTTGAGTGTTTATTTGCTTGCATATCCTTTTGCTTGCCTGTTGAGTGTGTGTTAATTTTTCACACTTATTTATTTGCATTGCGTTTAACAAAAATGGGCGTGGCATGGTACGACTTGCTTAACTTGAAAACGCAAACAAGTTTATAAATTGTCTGCAAGCATCATTATTTGTGTTCAACATGAACATTCACGCTTTGATTTCGTCTTTTTTGCGAAATCTTGAAAAGTATTATAATATTTTTGATAAATCAAAACTGCGCAGCGTCTGCCGAAGCAGTCAAAATTCACACAGACACAACGTGCACACACTAATTATGCCGCCTTGAGCCTAAAAATATGCAAATCTTTATTGTGAATTGAAAATTTTGCCTGCTGTCTCATTATACTAGTTAGAGTGCTGCCTAAAGTATGCTACGTTTTTTTTTTTTATTTTTATACTCTTGCAAAAAGAGTATATTAACTTTGTCATGAAGTTTGCAACGCAGTGAAGGAGACATTTCCGACTATATAAAGTATATATATTCTTGATCAGCACGACGAGACGAGTTCAAATAACGATGTCCGTCTGTCCGTCTGTCCGTCTGTCCGTCTGTCTGTTTCAATGCGATTTCCAGCCAGAGTTTTAAAGTTAGCAAAAAACTTTAAACGCAGAAAATTTTCTTCTCCTTGCAGGTATTTGGTATGTAAAATTCAGTTTGATCGGATGACTATAGCATATAGCTCCCATAGGAACGATCGTTCAAAAATGATGTTTTTGCTTAAAAAACCACGTATTTTAAGAGTTATCGACTCAATATTTTGCACAAAAACTTTTTTGACATCAACAAAGATACCGTGCAAAAATGGTCAAGATCGGGCTACTATAGCATATAGCTGCCATAGGAAGGATCGGTCAAAAATTATGTTTTTGCTTAAAAAACAGCGTGTTTTTGGAGTTATCGACTCAATATTTTGCACAAAAACTTTTTTGACATCAACAAAGATACCGTGCAAAAATGGTCAGGATCGGGCTTCTATAGCATATAGCTCCCATAGGAACGATCGGTTAAAAATACAGTTTTTGTTAGAAAAAGTTTTTTGTTCTTGAATATAAGCAAACCAAACTTTGCTATTACGTGTTTTTATTAATGCCTGACTAAAATCCAGAATTTTATAATAATCGGACATAAGGGCGTGGTACCGCCCATACAACTAAAAACTTAAAAATGAGACTTCTTTGTAAACAGACGAGATACAAGATTGAAAAATGTAGTGAAGTTTGACTACATTGCCTTCTTAAAGACAAATTAGAAAATGAGCGTGGCTACGTATATGATTCTTATTGGCAAATTAAAAAAGGATTTTCTAATAAGAATAATTGTGAAAACGTTTGCAAGAGTATATAAGTTTCGGCATAGCCGAAAATAGCTCCCTTACTGGTTTTTTTTACCATGTCTTTCGCTTTTCTCTAACCGCTTATGGGTTATACAAACATATATATTTAACTCTGTTTTTTCTATTGCATTAAATTATTGCTAAAGGCACAAAAGTATGCAACATTTTATTTATTTTTTATACATTAAATTTCTAAGACTCTCTCTTGCTATTTTTATTTATCGTGTCTCTTCAAGCAAGCTTCCTATTCGAAAGTGTCAAAAATACCATGAATTTAACATAAATAAACAAAAGTAAAGTTTTTGATTTCTATTGCATTTTCTTTTAATTTATTTTTACATTTTGTTTGCTTAGGTTTTTTTTCCACTTGCATTTTCAGTCGACCATCAGTCATCTGCTTGGTTCATGTGTCCCATTATTTTCTGCCTGCTGGCTAAATTACAAATGTACAAGAGCACAAAAAATTGAGTCCATTTGTATACGCTCGCATGCCGAGTTCTCTGCCAGCTTGCTACCTCTTTACACACATTTTTGTTTATATTTTTTATGCTTCTTTTTTTTTTGTACAGAGATTTGCATAGACAAACGTTTAAGAGCAACACCCGCGCAAAAAATAACTTTGATAAGTGCAGGCGAACTTAAGTCAACTCAACACGTTTCGCTCCAATACATTTGCCTAAGTTGTTGCTTTTGTTGTTGTTGTTGCTGTTGTCCTATGGCGTTAATAACAGCAAAGCGTTTTTCCCGCACTTTGATGCTTTCTAAATTTACTCGCCGCCCCCTCATACTCAAGCTTTCTACGCACACTTTTATGCCAACTCCTACTCCCACTCCTACTCCAACAGCAACAGCAACTCGCTCAGCAAACCAGTCACTCGCTCAATAGATTTTTAATCAAAGTGAAAACAGCAGCAAACCAACAAAAATGGTCTTTCGCCCACTCACGCCCTCACGCGCTCACACACCCTCACGCACACAACTCAAACAAGCATCAGGGCATGTGCCGCTTTGTGGGTGTGCCGTGGCGCTGTTCTATGACGCAGTGTGACCGTTCGTCTGTTCTAAGCGTAAAAGCAACGCCATAAAATAAATAAACTTTTGTTATGGCACGGCTGTGTTGTCTACTTTTAGGCTCAACATGAGGCGCTAACAACAAACACAAAAAAAAAAACAGAAAATGTTTTTCAAAAATTTGAAAAAAAAAAAATGAAATAAATAAATATATACGCAAGAAAGATAAATAAATTTCTGTTGGGTTCGTAATAAATTTAAACTTTTGGGGCTAACAATCTGACCGTCCATCCTTCTAGCCTTACTTGCTGTCCCACTTCTGCTTTAGCCATACATAAATACATGCAGACATACATGCGTTGAGCCGCAGTTTTTCTTTTGGCAGCGTGCGGCATTAGATGACGGCTTCAGTTACGGTTTTGGCTTCCGCTTTCTCCCTTTTCATTTCTTTTTTTTTTTTCCGTTTGCTGGTTCGCTGATTTCGCTCATTCGTTCGAGTTAAGCCGAAAGGGATCAAACAATTTTGCATATTCCAGCAAAACTAATGATTTTCAATTGCTGTTGCAGTCACGCTCACTCACACTCACACACAAACACACATACACTAACCTATGTTCAATGTGCTATGTGCGTGCGTGAGTGTACTTGTGGCACCATCATATATAAAAGATATATATTTTTGCCTTCATTTTAACATTTTTGGTATATTTCGCTTTATTTATGATTTTATACATGTATGTATGTGTATAAGTCAGTAATGTATATATAACGTGTCAAGAATCGTGTGCTAACATTGGTTTTTGTGAGTAAGCGCTTATGTTACAGTGTATTGTGAGATAACATAAGACATATCAATTTTAAAAAAATGTCAAAAAAATAGCAGAACACACGAAAGATCTGCCGAAAGTACAGCATTTTTAAAAGCTAAAATTATATTATCTTATGTTGCACTACTTCATACAGCACATACGACAATTTAGTAACAAATTTGAGTGTTAAGCAGACGCATGTGCGCTATGTCTCTGTGTAACATAAGACTGTATAAAAATATATTTTGATTTCTTCTTTCATGGCTTTTGGCACACCCTTTATAAATGTATGTGTGTATCTGTAAATACTTATGTTTGCTTAAAAATAAAGTATGAAAATATCTTTGGCACTTTCATTTGGTGTATGGTTGACCCATGCCCATGTTTAAATTATTACACGAACGTCTAAGTTTTATCGTCTTAAATTATGTTTATTTTAGTAAAGGGTTCCACACGCTCTCCTCATTCCTTCGTTCACTCATTCATGCAAACATTCAATCGTTCTTCTTGTTGCCAATTTCACTATATTTGTTTCTTTCTTTTTTTGCTGTTGTTGTTTTTCTATGGTTTGTTGAGCTTCATCTTTCATGTCCTTTACTGGTGCTCGGTAAATATTTGTCATTGATTTTGTTTCGTTCTTTCATTTGATGTTATTTTCATTTATTCCGTTTTTTTTTTTTTGCTTCTTCCTCTTATTTTGTTTATTTTTTTTCAATCAATGCAAAAAAAAAAAAAGAGGAGTAGAAATAAAGAAAATCAGTGCCTTTGCTTGTCTACGCGTGGCATGCTATTTTAGTCCTTAAAGTCCTTGTCGGCTTTTCGATTTTCTTTGGCTTGAATGGGGGGCAGGGGGCAGTGTCCTCAGTTGAGATTTAATGGCGCATTTCATTGGTTAAAGGGGTTAATCTCGTTGATGTGCTATGATTCAATGCCAAGTTTGAGTTGATTTGATTTGTTTCATGTTTATATTTCATGATTTATCGTAAATTGCTTGTGATATTCAACAACTAAGCAAACTGAAGCCGTAGACAAGGTTCGAGTGCGATAATAAAAGATACTGAGAAATCAATCAGAGAAAACTAGATGAGAAAATACGAAGCACAATAAGGAAAGCTTTAAGACGGAGACATTGTATCAAGCGTGAATTAGTCAATAAGAAGGAGCAGAAGGAGTGAGTGAGCAAAAGAAGTTGTAAAGGTTGTGGTATGTAAGACTGCGTAATCAAAGATAGTTAAATGTATGGCGTAGAAGGATGTCTCACAGTTACAGAACATTCTGCAGCTTGAGCCTGGAAAAAATGCCAAAATTATATTACAAACTGTTCTATGTCATGGTTCAACTAAAGCAAACATACGTCAACTGTATACAATAAAAACAAAGTTGCATAAAAAACTCTTATGTTACAATGTAAACAAGTCCAACATAGGTCGCACATATTTACAAAAATTATCTACTTAACAAAATCAGCTGCTTGTTAAAAGAAAAGAAGAGGAGTAGATTCTCGTCCAGCCCCGAAGTTGTTTGTAGTTACTGTCCGAGTAGAAAGATGGTGTAATTGGGTGCCTTTTGGGATCGGATAGTAAATTGTATATTTTTTATTATTTATTATAATTTGATTATTAACTATTTTTTATGTATTCGAAATTATAAGAGCGTTCTTTGATTATATTATTATTATGTTACTATTATTATATTAATATTATATTATTATTTTATTTGTTCTTATTACTATTTCAAATATACACATTTCAATTTATATCAAATTAAAATATTTAAAAATGGTCTGGCGCAAAATATTACCTTGGAGAATTCCTATCACTGAAAAACTGACTTTGAAACAAACATCAGGTCAATGTGAATATATCTCCTTGTCATAATGATGAGTAATAAAGAACTCATACAAATGGGCTCACTCTTATTTGCCTTGAGGCGTACGGCGAGCAAGAATTTTTAATCAAAGCTTTGATGCCAATCGCCAGAATGCCCGGGATTAGTGTGTGTGTGATTTCTACTGTAACTGAAATACACTTTCGCATAATAATCAAACTTTTGGCACTTTTTTTATTTAATAATTATTTGTTTGTTTTATTTTATTTGCCATTTTAAGCCTTGCGCAGCTTAGACTCATGTCAATTTAAGCTTCTTAATGTTTTCTTTTGTCATTTGCTTTTTGTACTTCATGGCATATCATGACTAATACAGACATGTATATTTAAATGGCGTCATTATTTACATTTTCTCACATTTCGCACAAGTCGAAATTTCCCACTCATGACTCATGACTCATTTCATTGTTTTGTTGTTTTTTCACACATTTTAAATTGAAACTTGAATTTACTTGAGTCTGTGGCAACTTCATTAGCTGTGACGACCACACCCAAAAAAAATAAGAAGAAGAAATGCGAAAAAAAACAACAAATTTAAAAACATTTTAAAGTCAAGTTGAGCTGCGCTGCGAATCGACTTGTTTATTGTATTTTGTTATTTTCTTGTCTGCTTCGACTTCACTACTTTTCTTACTGTCATCTACGAAAGCATTAACATAACACCAAGTACAACAACAACAACAACAACAACAGCAATAACAACAATAATGAAGCCAAAGCCAACGCGACAAAGACAAAGACGACGAAGTCTTGAGACATGAACAACTGTAAATTGTTGCCACTAAGTAGGCCACTTAAAAAATTGTCATCATGCAAATGTCTTTGGCAGTCTCCGATCCCGACACCGACCCTGACACCGACCCCGGCCCTTGAGGCTGTTGCTACAATGATGCTTTCACACCTAATGCCAATGAGCCAAGGCGATATGATTTTGGTTCTTTTCGCGAGTCAAGTCAAGTCGACTCGACTCGAGTCGTCAGCGACGCAGTCAACGTGACTTAATGCAAAGAAAATGTATTTATTCCAGATAGATGACTTCTTACGAATAAGTGTCGCAAAAGACAGTAGAAAAAAAAAAGAAAAAAAAAAGGAAAACAATTCTTAGAAAAATGAAAAAGTCTGTCTGTGCAAATCATCATACTTTAAAATTGACTTAAGTCACACGGCATCGATGTTGCCGACAGAGACAAAGACAAAGACAAAGTGACACCACTTTCACTGTGGTCATCAGGCAGGCAGGCGGCACAGTCAAAGCAACATTTTTGGTTGAACTTGTTAAGCATATTAAAACGATGAGTAAAATAAAAACAGAAAAGAAAACGTTGGAAAACCAACAAAATGTTTGAAAAAAGAAAACAAGACAAGTGTGAAAAATACACTAAAGACATTTTGTGGCAAGCAAAACAAATCTTTAAAAGTTAAAAAGCTTTGTTACTCTTAACAGCAACAAAACGTGTTGCATGCTTTCAGGCGACAAAATAGCGAGTTCCTCATGCAGCACAACATGGCAATTAAAAACGTTGAAAGCATTGTGGCAAATTTTATGAAAAACAAAACAAAAAAAAATGTATAAAAAATTATTAAAAAAAAACAAACTTAAAAATGTTAAAAAGCACGAAAACAATAACATGAAAATCTGAGCTTGTGGCCACGCCCACTGAAATACTGTTATACATGCTGAAAAAAAGAATACACACACACATACATGTGCGTATAAAAAATGCGTTGCATGTACGCAAATATTGTTGTTGTTGTTCGTTGTACGTTGTTTGTTGTGTGCTTCAACGTACTAAAATTATGCGCACAAAAGTATGCAGCGGTTTTTTTTTTTTTCATTTCGCACTGTGAAAAACGTGTATGAGCAAAGGAAATAGAAACAAAAAATGTTGAAGAATGAAGAATGACGAGAAGGAACAACAAAAGAAATGCAAAATAAAAACACAGCGTGTGAAAATTAGTCGCGCTAAAAGGTGATACAAGAGCATGTATGTGTGTATGTGTGTGTGTGTGCTTATTTGTGTGGCGCTTAAACAAATGCTTAGCTTGCCTCGTCATTTCTTGCTCTCATCTCTCATCACGCATTCCGTCAATTCCGTTTTTGTTGCCATATGATTTTATTGTGCTTTTGTGTTACCGTTAAATTACCGTTATGCGCAGCCAAGAAAATGAGCGTGCAAGCACATTATACACATTTATGTGTGTGTGTGCGTGCTTATAAGCGAAATGCGCATGAGAATACGAGACGTATTAAAAAAAAAAAAAAACAGCATGAGTTGAGGCAAATAAATAACAATAGCAAAATATACAGAAATGCAAAGGAAAACAGCCAAAATATGAGCACCAAAAGCTTTAAAAAAATTTAGACAGCGATGACAATAAAAATACGTCAATAAATAAAAAAAAAAAAAAAAAAAACCAAACACAAAAATAAAATGAAAGGTGACGGAAGTAGTAAAATCAACTGAGTCGCTTTCAATTCTATTAAAATGAGTTGAGCAGCGCAACATAAAAAAAAAGACAGCAACGCACGGAGCGAGAGAGCACGATAAAAAAACAACAAAAATAAAATGCTGAAAGAAGACATACCGAAGAAGAGCGCGTCATAAAAATCAAATCGAGCCAAGTCAACATTGACGAGCCGCGCTGCAAGGGTATGTGTGCTTGTGTGTGTGTGTGTGTGTGTGTGTAAGCATACAAATAAAAGTGAAAGTAATACAAATTTTGAAATTTGCATAAATCGTTTATTTTATGCTTGAACGAGTGTTGAAAACGTTCTACAACATAACGAAAAGTAACTCAAGCTAGCGAGCGCAACACAGACAGACAGACAGACAGCCACGCCCATATTCAAGTACAAACAGCAGCTGCAAATCTGCTGCCCCAACGACAACAACGACAACAATTCAAGACAAGACAAGACAAGTTAAGTCAAGTCAATTCTGTACAGCTTTGACTTTGAATTGAACGCAACGCTCATCATTGCTCAGCTTGGCGTTTCGATGAACGAGCTGCAATATGTTTTTCAGCTGTGATGTGTTGTGTTGTGTTGTGATGTGTTGTCTTGTAATGTGCGCTGCTCTGCTCTGCTGTGCTGTGCTTTCATTTTATTTCATTATGGCGCTTATTTGACTTTTATTTTTGCTCTTTTTTTTTTATTTATTTTTTTTTTTATTTTTTATTTTTTTTTTGTAAATGTGTAAAATGATAACCAAATTTCATTGCATACTTGTTTGATTTTTTTTTTGGCTTTTTTTATTTATTTTGTGCTCTTTTTTTTTTGGTATATTTTTATTGTTATTTCCTGTGAACAGCAGAAAAGCCAAAAACAAATGTTTCAAAAATAACTTTGATAACTTTATTTTTATGTGGCATATAACATGTTCTGTTTTATGTTTTTGCCTCTTTTTCTTGCGCTTTTCGTGTGTTGTTATTTGTTGGCATACTTTTAGGCTTTTGTCTGCGGTAATGCATACAAGTTACGGTACAATTCAACTCGTTTGAAATCAACGTCGTCTTGTGTGTCCTTACGACGCACCCTTGTCTAGGCTTGCTTTTTTTTTGGCAACGGTTTCAGTTTGGATTTTAGTCTTTATTGTGGCTTTCGCTTGCAGCTTTGTCGCTGATGCCAATTTATGCCGCTGGCTAAGCTTAGCTTACAATGCTGTTGCATACTTTTGCGCTGTGGCTAAGACGTTTTAGCAGCGGCAGGCGTAGAAATTTAATGTTTGCATGTAAAAAGTAAAAATCATTTCAGAAAACAGAAACAGAAATTTTATTATTTTTTGCAAAGGTTTAATTTTTTTTATTTAATGTATAAACATTATTATGTAGCATACTTTTAAGCAGTTACATTTTAATAACAATTTATTTGCAATTTTCATGAATGAGTGCCTTAACACGTACGCTACCTTCTTTATGGCTTACTCAAGCCTTCTATCTACCCTTTTTCTTCACACTCGAGTTTACACTTCTTTGAAATTTAATTCTCTACTTGTCATGCCTTATAATTATTCACAATTGTTTCTCGCTTTGAAACTCTCAATTTCCTTGATAATATTTTTTAAGAAACTCAAAATTGTAAGACTTTGCCCAGTCTGTCTTGACTCATACAAAATCACCCACGCAAGCGCTCATTTAGCGACTACTACTCGACTACTCTACTGCAGTTAAGCGCTGCTGACGTCCAGCATTAAAGCCTATAAAAATGCTATTTACGTGCTTAGTGCGAATGTGCGCTGTTCTCTGAAAGAATCGATTCGGCTCAACACAATTCAACTTGACTCGACGCAACTTAACGCTCAGTTAAGCTCAAACTTGGCACGTTCCGCCATACGTGGCAAACGCCCCAAATGACACGCAGTCAGTCAGTTTTATGTCTGTCTGTCTGTGACTGTCACTGCGGCGTTGGTCGACTAATGTTGTTAGCTAATATTTTAGCGGATTTTCTACTTTGAAGCTTTCTTTGCTTTCATTTTCTACTTGACTTGCTTTTTTTTTTGATTCATTTTATTCCTGTTTATTTCCCTCATTTTTGCTGCTTCATACTTTTGCCTAACACCAACAGCAACAGCAACAACAAGCAACAACATTTCTCAACACTAATTGTGTCGAAAGTGCCATGAAGCTTTTACCGCAAATTCCGTTTCCGATTGCGGAAGTATTTTCTGCTTCTTGCGCAAAAGACGCCGTATGCGACACGAGCGTGCATGTGTTAGTGTGCAGTATAGACTAAGAGCGAGGGAGAGAGATAGAGTAGGTAGCATGTCGTATAACGTCATCGTCCTTGCTGCCTTCGTCCTATCGTCATTTTATAGTTGCGCTTAGTTGCTTGTTCGCCTTCAATTTTCCTCTTCTTTTTTTTAAGAGGTTAGTTGCTGCTATGTCGTGCTCGTTGCCGCCCACAATGCGTTTGTCGTACGGGCAGAGTCTCAGACAGTGTTGCCAGCACAATAAATTACAATATTATTGTTATTATTTCGTTCAGCTGCTACACTTCTCGTCATATATCTTAAGCTTGGAATTATTTATATTATGATTTCCACTTTGCACACGTTATTCCTTTTAACACATAAAAAGCAAAACAACAACAACAACAATAGCAAACAACAAACAACAAATGCTATTGTGCGTCTACCAACACTTACAAAGTTGCGTGTGTGTTACATTAACAGTTATTTTCTATAGAAACCTTTGCCACACACACATGCAGCAACAATGGCAGCACGCACATGTGTTTACCAACACTGTCAAATTCAATCAAAATAGCGACAAAATATGCAAAACAAAATAAAATAAAAGAAAATTTCAAAATAAAACAAAATGTAAACCTTGTCAAAACTTTTAACAATGCAAGACGTGTTGCACAACACTACAATTTGTGCACATGCACTGACAGTGTGTTGCCAACAACATTTAAGTAAAATTTCCAGCACAAAAAAACAGAAGAAGAAGAAGCACATATATTTACACGTCACGCACGGCACATGAACAAACGTGTTGAAAATTTGTTTTTAAGCAAAACTTCTTGCAACGAAATGCTAAAACTCGTTTGTTTGACAACACTAGGCAAGCATGACCAAACGTGTTGCGACAGGCACTGACAAACTTATTGAGTGCCGTCGGTATGCTGTCAAAACGTGTGCTATGCAAAAAATGCAGATACAGTTGCCTCATTTCAAGCATTATTGCACATGAACAAATCACACGATTGGGCATGTTTGAACTCTGTACAAAGCCAAGCCAAGCCAAGCCATGGCAAACAGTTGGCAGTCGGCAGTCAAAGCGGGCTAATTTTTATTGCTGAACTTCGGGTTGACGCATCAAAATAAGCCACACAGTTTTCACAATTCAAAAATTGCATTTGGCAATCAGACAAAGTGCCGCAAATGAGCAGAAAAAAACTAATAGATAGAAATATGCGCGACAGTAATATACTCTTCTATTATCATATTTATAGAAGTTGTTGATCTGCACGCCCATTTTGCCTATTGAAAGTGTGGGGTGCAAGAAAATCCTTCATTATCTACGCAAGTTACAACAACTAACAAAGCCATGGTCTTTGAGGGGCAAGCAAGGCAGGTGGGAAATATTTTGGGGTAAGTCCTATACAAAGGGAACATTTGCTGAGCACACATGCCAAATTGCACATTTCTAGCTTTAATAATATACGATTTAAAGCCGTTTACAGAAAAGGGTTTTTGAGGGGTTTGCCATTTTTTTGTGAAATACTTACGTGTCAACTAGTTTTTCACATAGACTAAAGTAAAGTAAGTGGGCGGTTGGAAGGCATGGGCATGTCAAGCTACCAATCAAAAGATCAAATTAAATAACAACGTAAATTTTCTAGTGTATATTGACTTGCACTATGTTTATGGTATAAATATGCAAGCATAAGGCAACAAGTTTGTAAGCTGTTTAGTATAACTCAAGAAGTGCAGACTATTTTCGCTTGAAGTACTCTAAATTCGTATCTTTTACGAGTTGAAAGTCAGTTTCAAGTTCAAGCGCCTCTGCACGACAAGAAGATCGATGACAAAAGGTCAGATCTTGAGTCTGGATACCAACCTACCAGGTTTAACCCAAATAAATGTTGACTGATTTACCCTTGAGTGTAGCGTACGAAACCGAACATGCCAAAGCCAATTGTGCAACAGTTATAAGCATGTATGTGTGTGTTTGGTTATTAACAAATGATTATAAGTTTTGTACGCCACACTCACTGTCCCGCCTCCACCGCAAAGCCATCGACAAGAGATGATTGGAAGTTTCGTGCGTTACGCTAATTGTTTTCGTAATGCTCAGCAAAGCCAACACATTTGCTGACATTTCATTTATTATGAAAAACAATACAGTCAACAAATTCAATTTAGGCTCTAGCGTCGCTCACCTGCTTACCACCGGCAAACCCGCCTAACCGCCTGCCATGCCAAATGACAGCAACGGAAATAGAGACCGCGTGCGTGAAGCGTGCATCAGAAAGAGATGAGTATAGTTAAGCCAGACTGATGGCCGGATGGCTGGGAAATAAGTATGAAAAAAGATAGAAAAATATAAACAAAAAAAATATAAACCAAAATTGAGTTTGTGCGTGTTCATGAAAATGTGGGAAAATGTATTGCACGAAATCATGATAAGCCAATGTCGCTGTCGTTTACACAATGGCTGCAGATGACAGATAAAATGCGTGTGTGATAAAACATTGTTTCAAATAAATATCATATCAAGCAGAATTGCCTTAATTAATTAATTAGTTCATTTATTCGTTCATTCTGTTGTCTCGTTCGTTCATTTGTTAATTTATTTATTCGCTCACACAATTGTTCACTCATTAAGGGTTCTTTCGTTCTTTCGTTCGATTATTTTGAATACACAAATCAATACTTTCTTACTAAATATTTTTTTACATTTTTCAGGAAGATTTTTACCATAATACTAATAATAAAAAAAGGTCCGAAAATCTGTGAAAAAATATAAATTTTTGAAAAGTTTCAGTGTGTTGGTTTTTGAGGGGACAACAATGCCCGGAGAGAGGTATTTCGTGTATGCAGAAAAAAAGAGGCATATTTAAAGATCTTTTAAACGAATAATCAGTGTCGTAACTTTTATAGTTTACGAGATAAACCATTTTAGGCAAACCGCTATACGTGCTTTTTATACTTTTTGGGTTTTATGCGATTTAGGGCTTATGTTGCAGTGAATTTCTTATGTAACATAAGACAAATCAAAAGTTAAAATTCTTGTTTTCTTATTTCACAACTGTGAGTAAGAATTAACATATGTTAAAGTGTTTGATCGAAGCTTTTAGCATTAGCAACACTTTTAACAATGACTTGCGCTATGTTGTTAGCAGTAAGATGCAGACATAAGTCAAAATATGTGTAAAATGTGTGGAATTGCAAAATAAGTGAAGGTTATTTCCATCTCAGTTTAGTTTCGTTTTGATATCATCATTGAGTGCTCAGCAGCACTGCTTTGACTTCACTTATACATACACATGTACATGTGCAACAAATACATATATAAATTTATGTATATTGAAAGCCATCAATTTGTCTTGACTTTATTATACGCCCGCACAAATTTGATGAAATTCGTCTACAAGACATTGGCGCACAATCAAATTTTGTCTTTGATTTGAGATTTTTGCCCTCAAGTGAAAATTAATTTTGAGCGAGTTTCGGTCTTGCTGCTCATAATATAATTTACGAGGCACAATCGTTGGGTCATTGCGACGCAATCAATCTTGGAAACGACGTCAGAGACAACAAAGACGAAGATGAAGATGAAGTTGAAGACGAAAACTCAAACAACGACAATGATGATGACGATGATGATGATTATAATAATAATGATGATGATGACGATTGCCTTAGCTTAGCCTTATGGCTCCTTAGGATTGGTAGTTTCAGTAGTGTTGCAATAACAATAACAACAACAACAGCAACAACGACATATCATTTGTGCCACTTTATAATACACTTGAGCAACGTTCGAGCTTTATTAATGGCATCCAAATCAAATTACAATAATTTATAATAGAGGACATTGCGCCAAAGCTAAAGCTATCACTCACTCACTCACTCACTCACACACTAACACAAACAGTCAAAGCCACACACACACACAGACACAGCCAGCTGCCGCGCGTCAATAGAAGGCCAAGCGTTTGATCGCTTACTGTCGGCAGCGGGTTGCTGGCGTCCGGTTGCGTTGGCTTCGTGTGTGGGGTGAGGGGTGTGGGGTGTGTTGGCGTAGGATTGATACGCAAATGGGAATACTTTTGACTTGAGGCCATAATGCTATCAATAAACAATTTGCTTTGCAGTAAATCAGCGACAGCCAACAACTTCTCTCAACTCAACTCAACTCAACTCAACTCAGACTCATACGCATACTCATTGTAAGGGTTATATTAAGTTGGCGTGAATGAAGCACTCCTTATTTGCGTGTACGCAAAAAAAATCTGTTTCGACTTAAATTTGTTGTTGTTGTTGTCATTACTTTACTTACTTATTTAATGCGCCTTGAAATTGTCAACAAACTTGATGAGCCACAGCACTTTTTTATAGGTGACTGTATACATGTGTCTGTGTGTCTGTGTCTGTGTGTGGCTTATAAAATGAAATGCCAATTAGATGAATTTAACGTCGTCTTTACTTTATTGTGCTTAAATATATTAAAAAAGGTCATTTGACTTTTGAATTAAGCCGAAAAAAAAAAACTAAAATGAAAATCAAAAGAAAATAAAGAAAAAGCACAAAAAAGACAATGAAAAGAAATACACGTAATTAGTTTTAAAAAGAAGTGCAAACCAGAAACGGAAATATACAAAAAAAAAAAATATACACCCAAAAAAAAGGGAAGGAGAAGAAGTTGCGATAAAGAACAAGCAACAAAGAAGCCTCGAATTTATTCAAGTTTATAATTTATGCAAGCGCGCGGCTTCTACTTGGCAAAGCGCTCGCCAACGTCCAAATGCGCAAATAGCATGAAAGGCAACGCACACACACACACACACACACACACACACACACACACATACACACACAAAAAATAAATTTTCAATACAAAAGACAGTACAGTAAATGAGTGAATGAGTGAGTGAGCGATGATTTTATAGATGTGCAAAAGAGTGCACAATAGAGGGCGCTGCTAGTTAAATTACAAGCGTCAAGACAATAATGAAACTGAAAATGGCACACAGTGTTGCTGTTGTTGCTGTTGTTGTTGTGGTTCGTTTGCTGGTGGCGCCCTCTGTGCGCCGGTTGGCTTGTTGAACAACAACAACAACATCGAGTCAAAGACACAAATGAATTGAGGCTACCGAATGCGCACAATAAATGAATGGGCGTGGCAGCGTGTAACACAAACCCCAGTGGGTGTTTGGGCAAGGGGAAGGGGTAGGAAGCAGGAGACTGGCTTAAAATAAAGCACTTTCGAACAAAAGAAATATCTTTCATTAACTAATTAGCTTACTTTTTCATTTGTACCAATGTAAAGAGGTGCTGTGGGGGGGAAGCTGGCAAGGGCAAGGGTGAGCACGTAGTAATGTACAAAGCAGGAGATGAAGTGTAAGCGAACAAAGAAAAACAAAAAAAATAGCAACAAAAACAAGAAGCAAACTGTGAGTGAGTTTGTACATAAGGAGGGTGAGGGGCAAGCACGCCGTGACAAAGCGGCAAGCCATGAGGCCATGACAATACAAACATATTTCGACATTAGACGAAAGGATAAGACTGAAAAAAAAAAAAAAAGGAAGAACATTTAATATGCCAACACGATTGTCTTTCACTGTGAATGGCTAATTTTTTTCAGCTGCTGCTTCTTCTGCTCTGCTGGCGGTGTTGCCTATAATTACAGCGACTGCGCTGCCAACGTCATGGTTAGCAACAACGAACCGTTTTTAAACAATACTTTTGGGGTGGCCGGGGGGGCGGTTTTTCTTTGGACAATGCCAGCAACACTGGCTGCGACACCTATCACGGCTATGCCATCTTCTCAGGCATGCCTTTGCCCCGCCGATACTTTTGCTTTGATTAAAACAAAGAAAAAAAAAAAAAAAATAAATAAAAAAATATAAAATATAAAAAAGAAAAGAAACAAAGCAAATAAATAAATGAGGGTTCGTTTTTCAATTTGTTAAGCAAATGCAAGCGGCAAACTTGAAGTTCGTTGAAAGTTGCGGCAACAGCATCATCATTAACCTCCTTTCTTCAGGACAACCCCTTTTTTGTTTCGTACTCTAGGCATATTTTGGCCATGTTTCTTTTGTTTTTGGCATTATTGCTGGGTTGGTTGTTTGATTTTGTTGTATTTGTTGTATTTGTGTTTGAGCTGCTGCTGTAGGCACCTTGTCCGCATGTCCAGGGGCGCTCACAGAAGAGCGAAAGCGCAAATGGTTGAGGCAACTTCAAGTTCGCATTACTTTTCTTAGTATTTACTTAGGCAATTGTTTTCTTTGCGCTTTTCTTTACTTTCGCATTGTGTAACTCCCCCCTCTCTCGCTCATGGGTGGGCTCCTTTTCTTTCAATCTTGATTTGGCATGATTTTCTTGTAATGCTCATTTATTTCGCATTGCAATTTTACGCAATTAATTTGCTTAATTTGCCTTTGTTGCAAATTTGCGCAGCTTAAATACTTATTTATGCGTGTGAGTGTTGGTAAACGTTATATAATTTGTTGTGTAATTATTGCGCAGAGTTGCGACATTGAAATATGTTGATTAATTTGCAAATAGTTGCCACTTCACGTAACAGAAGTTTTATGCACTAAAAGCAGTACAGTCACGTCCAACAATGAATATATTGAATATAAACGATTGCTTGATTCGAACCTAACTGACGATTTAGAGCGCACGAACATGATCGAATCAGCTCGATTCATCAAACGAATTAAAATGACGTATGTTACTCACTACCTTTCCTAAACATAGAGCATTGCATTGCCAATTTAACTCCCATATGTGTATGTACGCTTGAAACGTTTGCTCATACGATTCAGCATACGTATTAAAATGACGTATGTTACTAACTAACTTTACTAAACATAGAGCATTGCATTGCCAATTTAACTCCCATATGTGTATGTACGTTTGAAACGTTTGCTCGTACGATTCAGCATACGTATTAAAATGACGTATGTTACGGCCTACTCTTAATAAGCATAGATCATTGCATTGCCAACTTAGCTCCGATATATGCATCGCTTGAAACGTTTTCTCGTACGATTCAGCATACGTATTAAAATACGTATGTTACGACCTACTCTTAATAAGCATAGATCATTACATTGCTAACTTAGCTCCGATACATGTATACGCTTGAAACGTTTGCTCATACGATTCAGCATACGTATTAAAATGATGTATGTTACGCGTTAACCTTAATAAACATAAATCATGGCATTGCCAATTTAGCTCAAGAGAACAAAAGCGACTGACAACTACATCTTTTCTGCATTTTTAAAGTGTTTGAAGAAATTCTGAGAAATTGAAGTGTTGATAAGCACCGCAAAGCCCAGAAAGGGTTAAGCTCTTGTGCAAACAAGTCGAAATTATCAAAGTAAGACACAAATTTTTAAGACTTCTTAATGGCAAAACCAAAAAGAAAAAACGATCTGAGCTCAACTTTTTGTGGGTTTCGAAGCTTAACGCTTTGCCCGGCAACAAAACACGGACATTTTTATTGAACGCAACGAACGCCAAAAAGAAGTCTCGTCTGTCTATGGCAGGGAATATATGTGTGCACATGTGTGTGCGTGTGTAGAAAAGCTCAATGAACCAAATTAATATCGAATTAGGACACTGATTCGCACAGCAACAACAACAACAACAATATGTAAAACCAACACAATGGCGTCGCTGTCCACACCATCATCATCAACATCATTATCATGATGATGATGATGAACCAGAAGCAACATTAACCCTTCGCTGTACTTTACCACTGCTCATCCTTTTCTTTATGCTTTTTTATGGTTTTTACTTTTTACTCCGTTTTTTGGGGGCGTCTTTGTTGTTTGTAATACTTTCATTTATTTTTAGCTGATGGCGCGTGCGAACAAAAGGCAAATAATCTCGCACAATGCATGAAAAATAGCACAACGAAGCAAATTAGACACGCTTGATAAATTATTTTTTCAATCTTTTAAAGTGCAATTAAAGCAGAAGAAGCAGAGAACAACCGAACTTGTTTGCTTGTCAATTTGTTGCCCCTTTTTTATGTGTTTTTTTTTGTTGTATTTTTTGTATTTTTTTTGGTGTTTTGTTTATAACTCGAAAAATTAAGTATACGCCGCGTTGGCCAACATTGGCTCAACATTAATTTCTTATTTATTTTTAGTAATGTCAGAATTTTCCACTCACCCCACGCGTCACCCCAAACAACAAATTGAGTTAACTGTTGAGGGTTTTTTTATGTTTGAATTTTTTTTTTCATTTTTTTCTTTTTTTTTTTTTTTGCAAGCCCGAAGTTGTTGCCATGACCAAAATTAGTGCCAATGTTGAGCACATTTTGCCAATTTTGTTTTTTTTTTTTTTTTGGCTTGTGTCAAGTCGATTCACGCTCAGTTTGCAATGTCTGCCGACTTTGGCAAAACTTTGCCAACACACAAAAAAAACAAAAAAAGCACACAAAATTTTTCGCTTAAATTGCGCACAATTCAGAAATAATTGTTTTAAATTTATACAAACCCCTAAAAAAAAAGCAAGCTAACCCAAAAAATTTCCCCAAAGCTGCCGCACATTTTCGTGGCTGTGCGCCAAAAGTAAAGCGCGGGGCAGTGACTGTCGAAGAGTGAGGGTGGGCGGGTGTAAGCGGTACCAGAAAAAAAATGCCCAATGCTAAAAAAAGAAGTTGTTTTTTAAGTTTAAGTGCGAACACTTGTTTCCGTTGATGTCGAAAATGCCATAAATAAAACGCCAAAGCAGACTGAAGTTCTGCCAAGAAGGGCGTGGCGTATGCGTGTGAATTTCGTGGTGTAAAAACAGAGCAGAGAGAGAGAGAGAGTGTGTTGGCAAGTGACATGTTAACTTAATGTGTTGGTCATCATGGCCAATTATGAGGGAAATCAGTTTCGTTTCTCATTTTAATTTGCGTTTTAAAAGTTTTAAGCATTTGCCATTCCATGTGAAATAATAACTCAATCCGACTTAGGTCAATCGTCTATAGCACAGTTGTCAGTAATTGCGTGCCAAGTTGGACTCAGTCGGAAAGTTTTCTTAGCAAAAATCCTGACTTCAAATCACCTCGAATCTTCAAATCGTACTTGGGTCCTTTCTTTTTCTAAAAAATGGAAGGTTCAATATAACGGACATTTACGTTCGAATCGCCAATCAGTCCAACTGACCTATTGTTCCTATTATCGAAGTTCTACTTTTGTCTATACTAGATCCCAACCCGCTTGGTACAAAAAAACAAAATGTCAGGAGTTTCGAATGGCTCCTGAAACCACGAGACATTCCCTTTCAACTACTTTTAATGAAGATCCCATTTGTTAGCAACCATAATCGCACATTTGTCATAACCTTAACCAAGACAGATTCATATAAAGACCCGATCCCAACTTTTTCAACAATTTTAAAGACAAATACGTCCGTATATGTGTTCATCCATCTGTTCCTAAGTTCTCACCATTGGTTCTCGGTCGTTATGAGGACTAGAGACTTGAAATACAGAAGGGCGAGTTTTGAGGTTCAACAGACTTATATGAGTCATAGAACCTTTCGCCGCTTTTATAAAAATGTCTAAATATTAAAGATCATAGGATAGATAGGAACGTCAACGTTCTTATAAAGGCTCAGTAATTATATCGCTTGAAATTCCAAACATCTGTAATTGTTAACCGCCAAAGACTATCATACTGAAATTTCAAATAAACTCGGGTTTCTTGAGAGTTGTTCTTGAAATTTTTTACAATAAATCCAGTAGTACAATATTTCATTTGTATGCAGGGTATTAAATTGTCTACTATACTGCCTTTACTTGTTTTTGTTTTTTTATGCCGTATTTTTTTGAAGTAGAAACTTTCCTGCCATGCAACAAAATGAATATTGTTTGGCCAATTTTGCGTGCCCGAGAGAAGTCTGATTGACGCATTGCCGTTAAACAAAAAAAATGCTGTAATGGTTATGTGCCCAAACGTTTGAAGTTTGTTTTTATAACCGATTTTGTACACTTAACATTTCCAAGCCCAACAGACTTGTGCCATCATAATGGTCAGCAAAATTTATGATGGCTCTCGGGCGCTCATGTGCAACTGAACAGAATTTCAACGATGGCTGCAACTTGCTTGCCTTGCTGACCAGACTCGCATATGAGTTTCAATGTATCGCACAATGTATATATTTTTTTTAAATGAAAGGCTGTTAAAATATTTATTTAATATTTTCGCAAAACACACACACACACACGCACAGACACACACATATATATAGTGGGTAAGAGCAGTTTCTCTGTTACATTTTATGTTGATGTTGGCACATAAAAAATAATTAAACAATAACTTCATTTTTAACAATATGCGTTAAAGTATGCAATAAAAAAGGATACACACACACACACAGTCATGTGCAGACCAAATTGCCAGCAATGATGGCTTCATAATGACGTCGATAATGATGAGCTTTCATTAGTAACTTCATCAACTAATTTTAATGCAATTACACACGACTCAAAGTGTATGGCACGCTCACTCATTGCCCAAGTATCCTCTATCAGCCACTTACACACACACACACACACACACACACACACACACACACACACACTTATATTCATACTCAACGTCAATGTCGGCACTATCTTTATCATGATCATTAGCAACGTCATTGTCGTCCTGCCAACAGCAGCAGCAGCCTCGACATGCATGAGTCCAGCTTCTTTCTATTGCTCTCTCTTTCTAACGCTGTCTGCAATGCATGAATTTATTTCATTATAACAAGCCAATAGCAATTTATGAGGCTCATTGTGTGCATTTGCACATGTGTATTTTTTGAAACTTGCTACGAAAAGCAGCAATAATTTCATGACGTAGCCCAAAAGTATGCTGTAATTTTTTAAATTCTTCTTAAGAAACCGAAGGCATAATAAAAAATATAAAACTGTTAATTCAATATTGAAAGATCTTTCAACGCAAACTGTTGTAAAACATCACAAGCGGAAAAATATTAATTAATTACCATAAAAAAAACCTCGAAACGTTTGCCGCAAAAGGTGCGAGGGACAAACAACAATAACAACAACAATAACAAAACAAAGCCAAAAACAACTTTTACAAATTTTTGTACAAGTAATATTTTTTCTTCTTTCTTTTTCGCCTTCTTCTTTCATACTTAAAAATGCCTTTTTTTCATAAGCATCTTTTTTGAAGCGAGTTAAAATTAATAGCAACAAAAAATGTTAAGAAAAACATAAACATAACAAGAAGAAGTTGTTAAAAAAAAGCCGAAAGAAAAAGTAAAAAAGATGTTGCGAAAGATGAACGAATGGAAAAAATATGCAAAAAGTTTACAAAGCATTAAAAATTAAAAAGTAGCCAAAGTAACAACATGCAAAGCAGAAGAACTTCTTGTTCAAAGAATAAAAAAAAATGGAAGAAGAAAATTATTGAAAATTACCGCAGCTGCGCGACAACAACAACAACAACAACATGATGGACAAGCACAACAAATGATTGAGCCTTGGACAGAGTGAAAAAAATCACAAGACGGTCGACAATGCGGCTGTTGTTGTTGTTGGTCCTTTCTTGAGGCTTTTCAGCCGTGGTCGTCAATGAGCTTGGCTCACCTGAAACATTTGTTGCCCCGGCGATTTACTTAAGCAAAAACGCACGTTGTGCGTGTCTTAGAATGATGGGCGTGTGTGTGTGTGTGCGTGCGTGAGTCTTACAAAGGGAAAACAAAAAACTGACCTCAAGTGTTGCGAAGTTGCGTTGGCATGAGCAAAATGCCTAAAATACCAATAAATTGTTGAAAATTGCCGTTGGCTGACTTCTTTCCCCATAATTGATTACAGTTCATTTCACTTTTGACTCACTTGGTTACTCATTTTCATTTTCATTCTCATTTTCATTTGCTTTTGTTGTTTTAATTTTATTTTCAATATTTTTATAGACATTTTCTTTTTTGCTTTTGTATTTTCAGTCAACAACATTTTTTCTTTTTTTGCGCTCCTTTTTGTTTCAACAGTTTTTTAATTATTAATTTACATTTTTGTTGTTGTTTTCTTCTTTTTGTTTTTGCCATTATTTATTTTGCATTTTTCTTTTTTTTTTATTATTATTTTTTTAAATTTTTTCGCATCATTTAAAGATCAACAAAAGCCATCATTTGTTTTCTTTGGCGTATTTACACAAGTGAAAAAACGACAGCAAAAAAAAAAAAAAAATCTGAAATATTTCATTTTTAATTACAACAACATTTAATTAATTTGTGTCAAATAATTTTAAATTGGCAGTGATTAAAAAATAAAGTAAGGCAAAAATTAATTTTTATTTGCGCAAGCATTTTGTGTGAATTGTCGCAATTTCGATAGTTTAGCACGAATTTAGGAATAGTCACAAAGTACATGGGGTATTTCTATCGGCAAACTTGTACCCAACTGAGGAATTCGAAATTAGCATAAAAACTGGTCAAAGATGGCGCTTTAAATGAGAACTGCTGCGTTGTGCATTGAAAACAAACGAAATAAAAAAATCATTGCCTACTTTTATGCGCCGCTTAAATAATATCTGCTCGTTGATTTACTTGTGCTATGATGAGTGATGTTTGCGTTTTTTTTTAAGCATTTTGTTAGAGTTGCTCACCAAAATTGCGTATTTTTTTTAGCATTTTGTTAGAGTTGCCAATTAAAATAAATAAAAATTATAAAAAAAAATTAATAAAATGCATTAAGCACTTGAAACGTTGTTGAAGAAAAGAATTTAAGCTTTAAGGACTGAAATTGTTTGCTGACATTGAGTTGATGTGTTGTGTGAGTTTATGTGCCGGCACGGTTACGCAATTTGCGCATTTCCTGACGGCACGAGAAAACACTTACACGTAACAATTTAGTACAAGTCGTAATTATATTTTGGTAATATAAATGAATCTCTTGACCGTCCGGTCGGTCGTTCTGTCGTTCTGTCATTCCATCGTACGGTGGGTCGGCCTACTTGATTTAATTCGTTTTGCTTCATATAATTATGCTGAAAACTAAGCAAAGCTAAGTAGAGTACAGAACAAAACAGAGCAGTCATTTGCTGTCTTCACATAGAATACATGCATACATACGTTCGCATCAAGCGCAAGGACCATGACTAAGAGCTAAAAGGAAATGCATAATTACCGTTTATGCGACCATTAAATGGCGTTGAACAAAGTAATTAACTGCTTTGCATGCGATCAGGTTTCAATACAAGCTCAAGTACAAACAAGCAGCCATGAGCTGAAGCTGACGATGATGACGATGATGATGAGGATGATGCTCTTAACGTACATGTTCATGTTGCTGCTGATGCTGATGTGTAGCGACAGCAAGCATGCATGAGTGAAAGTAAGAAAAGCAATAATACAAAAGCAGTAACACGAGCAATGAATTTCAAAACTCATACGTAGCACACTTGTTGGTTGGTCAGTCGGTTGGTCGATTGGTTGGTCGGTCGGTTGGTTGGTTTGGCTTGCATATTTTATGCTTCCGTTTGCTACACATTGTTGGCTAATTGAATTCAAACCAAATACGCTTAAATGACGTTTAATCAACTTACAGTTGTACAAACTGACTGCTTTTTACGTTGTTGTTTTGCGACAAACGCAATCAAATAAGCACAAGTAAAAAAGGGAAAGGGCAAGCAAAAAAAAAAGAAGCCACAAACAAGCAAAAGCAACAGGAAGCAACACTGAAAGGCGTCGCTGGTCATGCCCAACTTTGCGTAAAAGATGGTCATGCAACAAACAAGCCAACAAACAAGCCAACAACTACAAACAAAAACAACAACAACTTACATATAAATCAGTCGTGTGTGTTGTGCAAGCCATGGTAAAAGGCCATTGAAATGAGGGGCACCGGGCAAGGGGTACGTGAAAAAAAAATATTAATTATGCGCATATTTTGACTTGCTTTTTTATACACTTAATACATATGTAAAGGGTGTCCTAAGTTGTAAAGGGTGCACCAAGTTCACGACGCACAAAAGACAGTTTAGCCTTTAAAGCTGTTTGATTTGTGCAATATTAGAGTGCAGTATGTATTGTAGAACACAGTGTGACATAGGCGTGTTTAATATTGAATTTTTAATTTTTTATAAGTATTAATATTTCGCACATTTTGTCGGTCTTAAACGTTTCGCTTACTTTGGCACACCCTTTATGTTTGTGGCATGGCAAATTGCCAACGCAATGAAGTCCTTTCGGTCAAGTGAAAGTTGCTTTGATACTTGCTCAACTCGACTCGACTCAACTCAACTCAACTTGACTCGACTTAACTTGGCTTGCGTTTGAGCCTGTTTATGACACTTCTTCTTCTTCTTGTTCTTCTTGTGGTTTTGCCTCACAGCATTTAGCTTATTCGATGGCAACGTTTCAACCTTCAACTTGTCAACCTTTTTGTTTTGCCGTTTCCGTTGCCTTTGCCTTTGCTTCACGTTCAAATTACAGCCGCCTGGCCGTTGGCGTCGCTTCTGTGCCTTCATCTCGTTTCATTTTTATTATTATTTTGGTTTGTCAATATAATAATTAAAATCCACTGATAACTTGCGTAAAAGTCTTGTAATTAAATGTATTGACTTGAAGCGTAACGAAATGAAACGAAACGAATTGTAAGCGCAATGAAGCGTTCAAATGCATAATTAATATAAATATACACACACACACACACAGACAGAAAGACAGACACACATTTGCATACGAAAGTTTTTATTTATTCAAAACATCTTCTTTCATTCGCTTCGTCCTTACGCCTCGACCTCTGCCTCTGTATCAGTTGCATGACTTCTGCCTCTGCCTCCACCAAGCACTTAGCATATTTGCTGCGGTTGCTTAAATGTCTTTTAATCAAAGTTGTTTTACATTAATTACAACAAAAATAATGATTACAATAATGCTAATAAATAAGCCGTAGTAAATAAATGTTTAAGCAAATGGTTTGCTTGCGCGCTTTCTTTGAATCAAGCACAAGTTTACTATAATACTGTCTGATTTGTTCTGAATTTGTCTCCAGACAATTTTCTGCTGAAAATCAAAGCATTTTTTTCTTCTTCAGCTCTTGATTTTGTCAACTTTCATTTGTGCAAATTAAGCGATCATTTCAGTCTGGCCAAGTTCTCATTGAAGACCAATTAATTTGCACATTTTTTGTAACTTTTGTTCCTAAGACGATTTGGCAAACATTGAAAAAAAAACAATGTTTTTATAGAAATAAGTTTGTCTGAATATTACTTAAGATGTCTAAAAAGTTGAACGTGTTTCTGTTTGTGACTTTTGTTTTGTTTGAGTGATGGCTTAATTGAGTCTTTTCTTAATTTTCAGTCACGCAAATTTGCTTAACAATGAAAGCGGTTATGTTACACAGGCCAATACGCAACATACGTCATGCTCATTCTAAAATGTAGGCTGTTTATATAGATTAGGTGAAATTCTTATAAGAATTATTAGTTTTTCAATTATGCTCATCCAAATTAATCATATTTGTTTAGAAAGTGTTGATATTATTATAACCTATGTGTCATAGGAACCACAAGACTACATTAGTAAGTCTAGCAATAGAGCGTGTCTTTTGCGAATGCTAGACTGTTGTATGTTGCATGCAGCGATTTGTAACATAAGAGTATTTAATATTAATAAAAAGCGTTTTTCAAATTTACTAAGATTGTCAGCTCCTTATTATATAACGCCAAAAAAAAATGCATTTATTGGACTGAATTTTTACAATAACTTGATTTATAAATCATGTATGGGTCAGCAGAAAGTAGTTTACGCACAGAGATTCCTTCTTTGGATCACTTTTGCTGAGAGTGTTAATTTTTCTCCGCTCACGTTTATCTTTTCCTGAGTCAACAAATCTCTAGAACGCTTTGAGAGACCCCTAAATGGTGATGTAATGAATCTCTAGGCCAAAATGTGTTTTGCGCGGTTGAATAATCATGCAAATAAATTAGCCAGGTGGCAGAGTAGCAGGACGGCTGAGAAGATCACTTCCTGTCGACCTTTCTATTAGATCCTTTTAAGTTCTTAATCTAAATTTTTCTTTGATACTTACTAATATGAGATTTCGGGATGAGAATCCGAAGAACAATTCATTATAGACATGTCGGCTTGAGAGTAAATTTTGTAAAACATAATCTAATCAAGTCTCAACCTTGAACAATTCATTAAAATACGACAGCGCCCTAAAGTATACAACAAAATTTACAACTTTGCGTTTTTTGTATTTTCCAAAAAAGAAATAACATTAAAATTTTGTAAATCAACACAAAATAGTTTTAATGAGTTCGTGTTACCAAAAGTTGTTAAAAATATGGGAAAAAAAACAAACAAAATCTTACCTTGAAAATGTTACATGAAGACCGTAAAATGATATGGAATCGCAGTCACGCCCTAACAGAAGACCCAAATGGACAGAAAGAAAACACAAATAAATAAAGCCAAACAGGCTCAATTTATGTCTAACGTACACTAATTAAGTGCATAAATGAGCACGTGCCATGAATTTTCATTAAGATGAGTAAAAAGTGATTAGCAAAATATGACCAAACTAAGAAATAAACTAAAAAGCGCAAAAACACTAATGTTGCTGTATCTGATGGCACTGCCACTGACACTGGCGCCCTTGGCTATGGACATGTATTTAAATTAGTTTTAGACATAATTCAAATTAAGTTCAAATAGACACGGCCACGCACACATTGAAAGCAAGGCATGGAAACTGTCAGTTATGTTAGCCACAAATCGGTTTCGAATTGAAAGACAGGCGAGCAAAGCGACTCAACGATTCTGAATGAATGAGCATGTGTCCGTGTATGTGTCCGTGGGTGTGTGTGTCGACAGACATTGCTATTGGGTATGGTCATGCATGAAGATAAGCGCACATATGTCGGGCTAGGCCAGGACTGCACAGGACAGTAAAGGCCGATGAGTCGAGTCGAGTCGAGCCAGGGTCGACTTGAATTGAGTTGTGCGGCATATGAGCTACGCCGACATGTTTGACCTTAATGCTGTGCATTTTGCCTGCGGTATGCCACACACATATATACACAAACACACACTCTTACACACAGAGAGAGTTTGTAGAACATGCAAAGTGTAATCAAAGCCGTAAACTGAAATTTGACTTTGACTTCGATTTTGGTTACGGTCTTGACTTTGGCCTTCATAGCCGGTTCGGCTTAATTCTCGCTTAGTACATTTTACTTGTTTTTTATTTGATGATTTTGGGTTTTTTTTTTTCGTTTTAATAACATTTTTATTACAAACCTTATGGCCGCAGATTTCTCAGTGCGTATAAGTAATCGAAATAAATGCTATTAAATCACGTATACGCAGTGGCAGCCTGTTAAAAGTATTACATTTTTTATAAACCCAATCACACACACACACACACACAGACACATACGAGTTGAACACATGTGCGTTTGTCCATGCACAAGCAAGCAAGTCCTTTTTAGAACAACATTTTGCTGCCTTTGCTCTTGCCCCCCGCTTGCCGTCTAACGACAATTGCTCGTATTGCTCGCCCCATGATTTTGCAGCATTGAAGCAAAACGCTTATCGCTTCAAGTCTACTCAAGCGTCAAACTAACGATTCGAAAATTTCTTATGCTTCAATGATCTAGAAGTGTTGCCATCGTTGTGATGACGACGACGACGACGACGACGACGACGACGACGACGACGTTGCTGACCCACTAGAAACCGCTGCCACCCGCGCGCCCTTTTGCTAAATAACACAGCGCGTCGGACGAACACTTCCTGTCATTGGACCACAAAATTGTCGCTGACAGTTGCGACATTCACTTCGGTCTTCCCTACAAATATCTTGCGACATTTCGTTGCGCTTTATAGCTCAGTTGTTTCCTCTTCATAATTTTTTTATTTTATATACAACATGTACATATATAAAAGTATATAAGCAGCTACTATATACATACGTATAAATCTATAAACAGTGTTTTTTTTTTTTTGTGTCTTTCGATACGCACAAGCAAACATTAATACATATATAAAAATAGGTTTTTCTCGGCATTTTTTATTTTTTGTTTTCTATATTTTGACGCAACTTTTGCCTAATGGAAAATTATTGAAAAAACTGTGACAAATAATTTTGCAGCACGTGCGTTTGCATTTTAGTATTATTATTTTGTATTTATTTATATTTTCACGCTATTTAAAATCTATTATTATTCTATTAAAAGTACAAACAGGCAACGTTGAAAAATCAAAAGCAAAGCCTTGACTAAAGTAAAGCAAAGTAAGCGCCAAAGGATATGAGTAGCGTTGAGTAGCGGGAGAAGCGTAGAGGCAGCGCCAAAATTTGTTTGCCTCAGAGGCCAATGGATTTTTTAATAGCACCAAAAACATGGCAATAACAATAAGAGCAGCAAAGGCAAAAAAATATATATATATATATTAATAAAAAATATTTTATAAAAATGGCGTAAGCAAAAGTGAAAGCAAAAGAAAGAATTAACTGGCAGACAGTCAGTAAGTGACACTTTTCATTTTTGTCTGTTTTGTCTGGAAGGCATGCTTGTTTGCTGTCATCGATGATTGACATTTGATGAGCCACGAGCGACATTAACGAAATGTTGCTATCGTCACTTCTTCATTTTGACAGAATTGCCGAATTTGTGCAAAAGTACGAAATAAAATGAAATTATAATAAAAATTCTTTCAATTTTTTGTAAAATTTCTGCAGACATGTTACAAATATTTGTCATAATAAATACTCATTCAGCTTGTTTTTTACAAATCCACAATTGACAGTTATATAAGATGATGACGACAATGTCAGATTATTTTAATGACAGCAGCAGTGTTGAAAAGCGTCAAAAAGTCACAAAAAAAAATACAGTAGCTTAGAGAAACTCATTGGACAAAGAGCACGAAAAATAATTTTCATTAAAAGATAAAATAAAAGTTCAACAAATTTGTATTTGATTTGCTGAAAATTATTGGGGGTAGTTCGAAATCCTGTAAAGAAGTTTGATCTTGAAAATTTGCATATTTCATGGATAAATAATATTTCAAAAGTACTGTTCCTAAGACTTTGCCTACTGAATGGAACTTTGTATGGAATCAAGCCCTCAAAAAGTACCAAAACTGTTATTACAATTCGGATCAATCTAGAAACTTGAGGTTATAAACATTCCAGAACTTTTACTGTACCGAAGAAAAAGGATCGCTGGAATTGAGATAGCGAAAATTCCGTAAAAATACAACCTTTCCATCACTCTCATTTTCGGTTCAAGAACGATTCGGCCAAGGCTTCAAACTATTTTAATAATGAATGATAGATTTAGAGAAAAGTTTCTTCTAAGATTAACTCGACTCTAATACTTATTTTCCAAACAATATTCCTTTAAGTCCGATTTTCGCTTTGATCGGAACAAAAGTTTCTACTTCAAGAGTATGCAGCTTTTCTAGGCTTCGTTTCAAGCAATAGTTGAACTTTGAAACTGTTAAATACTGTCAGACAATACGCGCAATTCATCTCACTCAGTTGCGCATTACTCATTCAAGTTGTGCGCAATGCCGTCACATTCGGAATCTTAACACATCCGGCACGGTTCCAAACGGACCAAGCCCAACCAACCAACCAACCGTCATCACCAACACCATCATTTCCTGTCGCGCTACACTCAATAAATCATGGAGCCCATAATTATTTTCGACACCAAACAACGCACCAAAAACGACATCAATGCCGTGTTGCGTGCATTAACACATGTCGAGCGATGCTTATAAATGCTTTGCGCCTTTTTTCTTCCCTTCTTTCATTCATTTTTTGTGTGCAAAAGAGAAATACTAAAATGAAGAAAATTAGTAGGAGAAAAAAAGAGCAGCAAATAGAAAAGGTGACGCTCAACGCCATTTATGCCATATTGCCACATTTATTGTATTATTATTTATAATTTCGCGCTGCCAATTTATTTTAGCACAGCAAACACAACAACAACAACAACAACAACAACAACGAACGACAATTTTCACGTACGCCTTTTTTTTTTTTTTTTGAAAGAAGGAAAGCTCCTTTTTTCCTTTTGCCATTTTGGTTATAAATTTGCTTTGGCTGCCGTAATTATTTACACGCTCAGCGCTAATTGTGCTGACGCAAGGCGCACGAAGCGTGCTGCACGTTTAATACTACTGCGACAGTGTTGTGAAGCGGCGTTGCTAAATTCATGGCCACATGAAACGCAACTCATTGAAAATATAATAAAATGAGTTTTCATAATAGGCGAAAACTATGTCGAAATTGAAGCATGACTAACAAGGGCTGGGAAGGCGAGGAGTGGAAGGTAGAGTGACATAGAGTGAGCACGATATGTTTGTGAGACATTGAAGGCGAACTGAAGGACATTAGTGAGTTGTTGTTAGGAATCAAAGGCAACTTGAAGGCGTGTTTGGAGTGAAATTTACCTAAAGTTAAAATTTAAATGCAGGAGCAGGCAAATTAAAAGCTTCGGAGCTAAGGTGAATGAGCTTGAAGGTAAATTAGATGCGAGTTTGGGCTTAGTTTGGGATTTTGTTAATGAGTTGGATGTGAACTGCAAATGGCGTGAGAATGAGGGAGTTAGGTTGAAAGTGACAGGTAAAGAAAACTTAATTGAAACAAGACTTTGTTAAAGACAAGTAAGGCACAAGAGTTGAAAAGATTGAAAATGTCATTGAATGAAAGAAAATAAATAATGGGTAGAGAGATTTCAAGGCGTATCCGATGTGTGAATCTTTATAACAACAGAAACTCATCGAATTTTGAGAATGTATTTGGACAAGAAATTATTTCCTTATCTCTTATCTAAGGAAAGATTAAAAATATCATTGAATGAAAGAAAACAAATAAAGGGCAGAAAGTTTGAGATAGAGAGATTTCAAGGCGTATTAGATGTGTGAATATCCAAAAGAAAAGGTGATTTTTGGCACAGAATCGGCTCGAAATTTTGAGCAAGTATTTGAAAAAGAAAGATTTAATTTTAAGACACATGTTATTTCTTTTTTAAGTAAGCGAAGCATTTCAAGTCGGTTTAGTTCGTTGAGGTCGCTTTTGAAAGGCGGTTTTCATTAAAACGCTTTAAACGTTTATGAAAGCGTTTTGAGTTAATTAATAATATTTTAATTGTATGGAAAAAATATTTGAAAGAAATTATGTGAAAATCTATAAAGCACTGTAACTCAAAATCTATTAGAGATCCGTATATGAAAATTTATTATAATTTTTTAGAGTTATTTTTTAAAGGTAAAAAAAATGTGAAAAATTAATTTGATTTTTTTTAAATTAAGATAAATTTAAAGCATGTAAGACATGAAGCACGAAGACTTGTGGTTTGAGCTTAAGGCGCTTAAAGCGAAAATCGTTGAAAAGCAATTTGAGGGCGTGTACGACACGCATTGAGTACATGCGAATAAATTGCGGCAAATCGAAGGCAAATGAGTGGCAAGCAGCGAAACTGAGGCGTGTTCAAGACTTGCTTTGTAATGAGTTGGGAACAAAACAATTTCGGTTTGGCTTGGGTTTGCTTACAAGTACAATTTGTAGTTACTTGTGTGTGTGTGTTGGTGTGTTCGTGTGTTTGCTGGCCGACGGCATAATTGCTAAACTCGCATATTAGCATAAATTTTATTTTGACTCCTATTGTATTTCGTAACATTGACCGAGACCTTCAACAATGAGCGAACGAACGAGCAACGAACACGAGGCGCACACAAAGCAAAAACCAAAAAGCAGTGGGTGAGTGTAAGGGTAAGGGTAAGAGCAAGGGGTGCTAGAGGAAGTAGCTGAAGGCTAACAAATGAGGCCAAATGCGGCTAAATGAGGTGCTAGCGTGCCTTTTAGCCTTACTTTATGCCGTGCCGCTGCCTTTGCCTTTGCCTTTGCCTTAATAGACTCAATCGTGTTACATTCGCCATTGCTGCCTTTTACTTACCATGTTATACACACACACACACACACTTATATATAAATAACGTGCCACGTTTTTCTTTATTTTTTTTTTCTACTGCACAGACACAAAACACTTTTCATTGTGCTTGTTGTTGTTGCTGTTGTGGTTGTTGCACTGACTATATATAATATATATAAATATATATTCATGGCTTGCGTGTGGTTGCCCAATATTCAAAAGCATCGCTCAACCGAAAGTGAAATTAATTACTCGTCTCCGACTACCAAGTGTTGTTAGACCTCATTGGCAGGGGGGGCTGCAGATGTTGGGCAGTGGAAGAAAATTGTGCAAGACCTTCAACCGTTTCATTGTCATGTGCCTCATGCCGCTTTTGCTTTGTTCTTGGCGTCTTTCCTGCTACTTTTTCTTCTGCTTCTTCTGCTACTGCTTCTTCTGCCACTGTTGCTACTCTAATTAACGCAAAGCGTGTATGAGCTGCTAAATGACACCCAGAAGCGATGTGTTGGCATTAAATGAAGAATAACAAAACTAAATATTGCTTAATATTGTTTTTTGTTTTTTTTTCTTTTGTTGTTTTTAGTTATGTGCCATGAAGTGCCTTCTGATTGCGTATACAACGCGTTAAACTCAAAATGTGCCAAAATGCTGACATTGCATTTATTTCTATTAACTATGTGGTTGAACATGCAAAAAACAAACAAAAAACCAACTAAAAATAACAGCAAATAAATTAACATTCGAACGCATGCTGACTTGCAGAAGTCTTGTAAGCACATCGATACCCTACACTTAGCGCATGACTTGGCGCAAAGAGCTGCTTATATAAGTTGACTTGAAGCAAGCATTCAGTTAAGCAATGCAGCGACCATTCGGTAACTTGAACGGCATTAACTTGCACAACGCTTATAAGAAGCACGCTTACGCAAATAACGGTTACACAAAAACCTCTTTAAGGCTAAGAATTTAATATTTCCTTACAGTGAAGTAGAAAAAAACAATGATGTACTTCTCATGCATATTTCGCTCTGTAACTTGAACGTTTAATGAAGCGGATTATATCTATAACTCGTATAAAGGGTTCTTTATATCGAAATTATAGTCGTCAGTTTCTTTAACTCGATGTAAAAAAATATGAATATCCCATCATTGCCCACCAAATCAATCGAATTTCGATTTTATCAGAACTCGATAACTTGAACTTTCATACAAAGCACACATGCTTTTGCAAAACAGTTTAAAAACTCTTTATCGAAAAGTTCTCAATAAATCAAAGCATCTTTCACTCGCAGCTTGTAAACTTTTACTTGACGTTCAAGTTGAAGAGGCGCCACTGTAGTTGCAAATCAATAATCTTACACAGCAGTCTAGTAATTTGTTTTTGATTTTGTGGCTCTTTATATAAATTCCACAGCGCTTAAAGTTCTTGCTGCATTCACATGAGTCGCTCGCTGCGTCAAGACTTTTACTTTAATGCTGAGCTTCTTAAAGCACAACATAATCAACAATATTAACAGCCATGTTATGATGATTACAAGCAACTTCACTCGTCTCAACATGCGTCGCCTTGTCATCATCATCGTCATCATCGTCATCATCATCACATGCTTCATATCGTCATATCCTTCAACAAAACCATTATCCTTTTTTATCATTATCAACAACACTCAAACAGCCATCATCGTTCAGAACATAAACTGCTTTATCAAATTCATCATCACCAACAAAAACAACAACAACAACAACAAGCACAACTTTGATTCAACTTATTTGACGCATTTGTGTGAACCATTTGAGCTAATAAAAGAAACAACAAAAACAAGGAAGAAAAGAAACAAGCGTGAAAAAAGGCTGCCGGCCAAAAGACTCGCCAACAAATCTGCTGCTCATTGTCACGCGCATATCGTGGGGGCGTGGCAGGCACTCATGCGTCAGCGAAAATTCTCTAACAAATTTTAAATTGGGTGAAGTTTTAACAAACTTGAAAAATATTGCAACAAAAATTCATTTAATAAAAACAAATAAACAACAAATAATAATAATAATGCGGCGCAGTGTTGGTAAACGACGCCCTGAAGTTTTGACATTGGGGTGCCAATTAAAGTTTCAATTACGATTCAATAATATTACGCCTGATGTGACAAGCAACAGGATAACAGTTCATATACACACACACACACACGCGCGCACACACACATGCACGCCCAGTCAACATGCTGTAGGCTATGGTAAAATGTTATTAATAATAAAAGAAGCAATAACGAAAACGACAACGGCGACAACACTGGCAGAGTCATTCGTTTCACTCACTGAGTGAGTTATATCGTCACTCAATCAGCGAGATATTGTGTATTGCTATCTCACTTGCGCATAAATATTTGGCATTCGTTTGCCGAGTCACTCACACACACACACACACGCACACACACACACACACATAAAAAGACCAAACCAAATTAAGGCTAATTTAATTAAATCATAATTTCTTTAATGTTTCTTTTTCTCCTTTTTTTTTTTGGTTTTGTGTAAATAAATGTTGTCTCTGTGTGTGTGTGTGCTTTTCGTCCTTTTTATGCTTTGCGCAATAATTGGCTATAAATTAATTAAAGGGTTAATTAATGCAGGCAATTCAATTTAAGATTGCTTTTAAACTGTATTGAACCTCAGAGCGCTAATTTGTTAAAATAAAACAACAAAAGAAAGTCTTTGAAAGTGAAAAACAATTTTGTGGCATGATTCAAAAAAAGGCAACTCATTATTTTAAAAGCTTGTTCAGTACACTGGTACTGTAAGACACAAGTGCTGTTAGAAATATGTATAATTTAGTGCAGAGTTACTTTTACATATATGTACGATTAAAGTACTATTTTTTTAGTCACCACTGTATAAGTGTTCGTCCAGTGGTATGTGCACTTTAAGTATTAATGACAGTGGCACTGCATAAGCCAAGTCTCTTTTTGTGAAGAAGAAGAACTGTTGGAAATATTTCACTCTCTCATTTTCAATATTTCACGCTCTCATTTTCATGTTGCGCTCTCTCAATAAACACTTGATCGTTGAACAAGGACAGAGAGCGCATTGCACAGTGCCAAGCACCAAGCTAAGCGAAGCGTCGCACAAGAAGGAGACGCAAATGAGCAAATCACTTAATACATGTGTGTGTTGCATGTCATTGTGTTACGCTGCCAAACATGAAGCAATTAAGCACAACTTTAGATTACATGTTAAAATGTGCTTTGTTTAACGTGTTAGCATAGAAACTTAAAGCAAGCCAAATGTCAAATGCACGGCTTATGTCACAATACAAACACTTAAACCATGAACGTATTTTGCTTAGAAAAGTTAACTCAGCACTTCTTTTTCATAGTTGTGTTGCTATACATATGTATCTATACATATGTGTCATTATTAATACCCTTTTGTTTCTGCTCATTTATAATAATTACTTTACGATGTTAATTCTATTTTATTTGGTGTCATGTCAATAATTATTAAGTGTAATTTAAGCTATTACAATAAAAACAATAATTAAAGTTTTTATGTTGTGTAATATGAATATTTTTGTATTCTTTCTTTTTCTGTTTATTTTAAATTATTTATGACAATGACATTTACTTTAAAGTGAGTGATATAAAACCACATAATAAAAAAAAAAAAAACAAGAACAACACAAAATTTAATTGCCAGTAATTGGCAAAGCAGAAACAACTCAATTACTTTTTATGCATTTACGAACACTTTTTTATATGAGATTTTCTTACTCATTCACTTTATTCTTTACACTTTGCTCTAATTACAGTTAATACAAAACAGCGGCAACAGCAACAACAACAACAACATATGCTAAACTTGAAAGGCAATAAAATGTTATAAAGAAAAAAAAAACTCCAGGCTAAAACAAAAAAAACAAAAATTAAAAAAACTCATACGAACATGTACAAAGCGGAAAGCATAGAGTAAAGCATGCAAACAGTTCACTGAAGCAAAAACAGCGACCAATAACAACAACAGCAACAACGTGTCGAAACGGAAGCAACAGCAATAATAATAAAGCTCAACAACAACAACAAGAACAAGAGTGCCACAAAATCAACACCAACAAGAATAACAAAGTTGTACAAAGGATCGAAACGAACGAACGAGGGAAGGAACGAACGAACGAAAGTAGGAACGAACGAACGAAAGAAGGAACGAACGAACGTACGACAGCGACGCTAGCAGCGCACAGCTGCAAGCTGTCGCACATTCATATAATGTCGGTTAAATTATATACTCATAGTAAAGCGAGTAAGCACATATCGTATAACGACAGCAGCGTCGATACAACAACAGCGACAACAACAACAACATCAACAGCAACAACAACAAAAACAAAAACAGCGACAGCAAAATCAGCAACAGCAAAAAGAACAACAACAAAAAGAGCAACAACAGCATCAGCGCTGAGAAAGAGAACAACAAAGTCGACAACGACGACGACAACCACGACTGCGAACATAACGGCAGAAACGACGACAACGTCATCGACGTTGACGACGACTGCGGCAGCAGAAGCGGTGAATAAACCAGCAGCGACTGTTGTGCTGAGGCTCAAAATCAGACCATAAAACAGCAAGTGTGTGAGACAGAGAGAGAGAGAGAGAGAGAGAGTGTATTGGTAACGGAAAGCAATAGCGTGTGAGGGAGAAAGCGAAGGCGAGCGAGTGAGATAGCCAAAAACAGCATAATAAACATAAAACAACAACAATAAAAGTGGCACATCTGCAACAACACGCGACGTACAACAACAACAACAATAGTAATAACAACAAACGTTTGCATTTAAGGAGCAACAATTACAAAACAACATAATGTCGGTCATTGGAAGCTTTAACAGTTCAACAGCAACAACAACAACAGCTGCAGCAGCCGCCGCCGCAGCAGCAGCAGCGGCAACAACATCAACAACTGTCGCTATTGTTGCAGCAGCAGCGGCACAAACAGCAACAAATGCAACGGCAATTGCCAACAGATTACTAACAACAATAATACGTGCTGCAACAACAACAACAGTAGTAGCAGCAAGAAACAAAGCAAAGCCAACAACAACAGAAGACACAGCAGCAACAACAACAACAACAACAGGCAATAACGAGGGTTCAGCATTTGCCGCCACTGAAGAATATTTTCAGCTCTATGATGAGCATGAAGCAGAGGCAGCGGCAGCGGCAGCGGCAGCGGCTGATGCTGACATCGATATAAATGCGAATGAGGAAGTTGCATTCATTGAGGGCATAAGCGATTGGTTGGCAAGTAGCAACAACAACAACAACAACAACAGCAGCAACAATGACAGTGCTGAAAATGTTGGCGATAAATTGATTGCAGCGATGAGCACAAGCGATGACAATGGCAGCAATTCAAGTCTATTGCTGAACATTTGGCAAACGCTCATTGGCAATAACAATCTAACGAATGCAACGACGCCAACAGCAGCAGCAGCAACAACAACAACAACAACAAGACTGTCGACCGGCAACGATACATTGCTGCTGACAAACGACGACAACGATGACAACAGTTGGTCAGATACATTCAGCGATAATGATATCGATACTATTGCCGGCACGGATAACAGCACCGAGGGCGGCATCGATTTTCTTGCCTTGCTGCATGCGAACGTAAGCAGCAGCGGCGGTGGCAGCGGTGGTGGCAGCGATGGTGGCAGCGACGCCAGCGAACATGATGAAACGCTGCAAGCGACAAGACCAAGATTAACATTTCGCATACGCTATACAAATATCGGCGATGATGATGCGGCGGCTGTTGCTGGCGGGGCGATTGGCGGTGATGAGAGCGCCGGTCTGACAACGACAATGACCACAACGATTGAGAACGGCAATGGCACGACCTATTATATTCGCACCGCCATTGGTCAATTGTCGTCTGCTGCTGCTGGCGGTCATAATGATGCTGCTGCTGCTGCTGATGATGATGGCGTTGGTGGCGGCGCTGAGGGCAATGCTGATGTTGACATCGCTTTGATCGATAGCGCGGAAAGTGCGCTTGACGCCGATTCAGATTACAGCCTGTTGGGTTTCAATGCTGGCGGCGGTGGTGGCATGGCGGCCAATGATGATGATGCTGCTGCTGCGGCTGCTGCTGCTGCGTCTGATACAAGTTACATTAGCAGCGCTGCGGACGCATCAAGTGACCTCATACAGCGTTCATTGGCCTATAATGCGGAAAATTCTTATGGCTCAACATCGAACCATAACCGTACTGTTTCGTCTTTGTTGGATGGCGTTACGGATTTGGGTGCGGGTGCAAATGGGGGCGGCGGCGGCGGCGGCGGTGGCAGTGGTGGCGGCAGCACGTTTATGTTATTATTAGAAGACTTTGGTGAATATTTTTATAATTATAATGGCAGCACGGTTTCGGGCACAGCCACAGCCACATCGGCGACTTCAATTGGCGCCAGCGCGAATCTGACGACTTTTATCGATAATCGAACATTGTGCACGAATTTAACCGCAAATGGAACAGTGACAACGGCATCTTGCTATGATTTAACTGAAGGTAAGTGTGTGTGTGTGTCTATACATATATATGGCAAGGATATGAGCGGCACATGTTCAATTTAAAGCACAACTTAAGCTGATTTGAGCGATTTAATGAGCAGCTGTGCTTGGGTAGCAGCAGGATGGCAAATTAAACGGGAAATGTAGAAAATTTAATGACTTAGAAAAGTATCGAAGTTTGTGTTTTTATTGAACACAAAGACACTTTAACACAAATGGTGTTATCGAGAGCTATTAAAACCATCAATTATATAATTAAAACTTAAAAATTGGCAAGCGTTTAAATATTTTACGTTTCCTGGTGAAGACATGAAGTTTCAACCAATTGAAATTCTCGATTGAGATAAAAGTTAGCTAATAGATTTATAGATTGATAGATAGATACATAGATAGATAGATATTAATAGGCTTATACTCATATGTAAGATGAGAGCATGTTTTCAAAGTTAACTCCAGTCATATGATCAAAGGACGCCTCGAAATTTTATTTTAATTTCACAATATAATATGTTAATTTCCAATAAGACATCTGTTTCTCTTTCTCGAATTTTTTCTATTATTGTATTATAAAAAGAAGTGTATTTTTGGCTGATGAGAGCATAATTGGTCATAATTCGACTCTTACTTAGACAAAAAGGTGTCAGCAAGGATTCGAATGTAATTTTATCATAATTAATATAATTCTATTAAATACGCTTTTATCTGCATTTCAAATTCAGGACAACTGTTTCTTTTGCCCAATTAGCAAATAGCTTTCTAATAGCGGCTCTTTTAGACATGTTAATTTTTTGCTACTTTGCATTTCAATTTCTATTATTTTAATTATTCTATTGACAAACCTATTAAATGAACTCTTAAGGTTTTTATTTATAAAATAGAACCAAAATTTATTAATTCAAAAATTCATTTCTTAATCATTTAATTATTGAAAATGATAAAAATGACAAATGCCTTTAATATGTTGAACGATACAAAACTTAATAGAATATTAAAAAATCAGAAATTGAACATGTAAAGCGTTACGAATTTTTTATGAAGAGAAGTTAAAATAGTGGGGAAGTTCTAAAGTTGTGTTTTCTGAAGGCTTTACCAAAATACACAGATTTCAAAATTAGTTAGTGGCAAAACATTATGTTCTGTGACATGTTATACTTTATATACGAGGAGCATTTTTTATATTTCAGGAGGTTTTTTTATTTCAGTGTAATTTTTTTTTTACAGAATATAAATATTATCTTTAGTAACAACTTTTATATGCCATCAATTTACTTTGTCTCACCCCAACTTTGTTTTGCTCTTTCTCATTCATGCAGTGGACCACAATTACTGGGCGCTGATATTGATACTATTTCCGATATTAACATTATTTGGTAATATACTCGTCATACTCTCCGTTTGCCGTGAACGTTCGCTGCAAACGGTCACGAATTATTTCATAGTATCATTGGCGATAGCAGATCTGCTGGTTGCCGTTGTCGTGATGCCATTTGCCGTCTATGTTCTGGTAAGTAGAAAATATTTCGCTGCTTATACATATTTGTATATATTTAGAATCTTATGCCCATAAACATTTACATAATTATATTTTTATGGCATTGAAGATGGTACGTGGCTTGTGGGGTTTTGAGGGGGCAAAAACGAATGTCATTGAGAAGCGAACAAACAAACAAATTCGATCAAAGTGAAGGAGTTTGAGTGAAGGAAATGGCGATAAATGCGCAATAATAAATAAACAAGGCTATAAATTAAGGGCTCTGAGTGTGTGTGTGTGTGTGTGTGTGTGTGTGTGTGTGTGTGAGTTAGAATGGAGTTTGTGTTTATGGTAGCAGAGTTGGCAACATTTTTAAGCCATTGGCAGTTGAAAACTGCAAAATTGCGTTTGTTTTCACATAAAAACATTCACAAAAATTTCAAGTATATAAATCAATGAATCGCCACGGCAATTCGTGCGTTCACGAGTGAGTGAATAAGTCAGTGGGTGAATGTATGACTGTATGCATGTAACAGTCACACATACGGACAGACAGACAGCTAGTCAGTCAGTCAGTCAGTGATGGAGTACAAAACTACAAAGTCAGCAAAAGGCGCACAAGCCATGCCCACTCAAGCAAAGAAAAAAACGACCGCTGTCTGTCTATGTTTATTTCAGTGTACATATGTGTGTACGTGCGTGTGTGGTGTGTGTGAGTGTGTGTTTCTATGTCATCGTCAGCAAATGTCAGTCGGTCGGCATTTTTGTTGCTCTTTTTATTTATTTACTTTGTTTTTTTTTTTTTTTGTTTTTTTTATTACATTCGTTTGGTCTTTCAGTCTTTTCACTTGTTTCGAATGACTTAAGCTGACGTATCTGTCATGCAGCATGATTGATTGATTGATCGATTGATGTATTGACTGACTGACTGGCTGAGTGAGTGAGCGAGCGAGCGAGCAAGCGTGTGACTGAGCGCCTAACTGAGTGATACAGCTCAGACTTTATACATATTTTTATATGTTACACCCTGCGTGACTGTCTGTGCGTGTGTGTGTGTGTGTGTGTATATGTTGTAGTGCTTCCTGCATCCTTTGGCATGCCGTTGCTGCTGCTGCTGCGTCTGCTTGACTGACTAACTGATTGATTGAGTGATTGAAAGCGGCTCATTTTTTTATGTTTGTTGTCTTTGAGCCTTTTTTTTTTGTGCTCAACCGTTCAGCCACGGTCTCATCACTTAGAGCTTGTCTTTTGTCGCTATTTCATGTTTTATGTCTGTAATTTTTTGCCTTTTTTTACTATATATTTTTTTTCGTTTTTATGAATTCAACAGCATTGACATTGCATACTTTTAAGCGCTGTCTAAGCAAATTATTATGCCTGTGTTTTGGTTTTTTTTTGCCTGTCTTTTGTTTTTGAGTTTAAAAGTTTTGTGCACTGAAAAAAAAAACAGTGCCTACTTTTGCGCACGCATATTGCATACTTTTAGTCAGCGATAAGCTTAAGCTTTTAAAACGTATTCGGCACGTGTTTGTGCCTGAAGCCAAGCGTAAATACACGTTTAAAATTTAACTTATACATTATGTGATTTTAATTCATTGCATACAACAGGGCGTATTACATTAAAAAATGAAAATGTGCAAAAAAAAAAAAAAAACTGTAACAATTATTTGCATGTCGTTGCGCCATTTTAATTATTTCGGTTGTATAACATGATGTTCTTCGACATGTTTTCAAAATAATTGACAATTACACAATGCCAAACAGTTGACAATGATTAACTCATTAAGCGCACACAGTCCAGTGTGGGCGGCAGCCATGCGCGCTTGAAGACAACGCCCACGTGCACGCCCAACAACATGTGCTGGTCGCGTATGTTCAATTATTTGACTTTCAGGCGACAAATGGCTTAATATGTCCTTTTCCTTACCCTTTTGCTTTTATTTGTTGTAGTTTTCTTTTTTTTTTTTTTTTAAATGAATTTAATTAGAAAATTCACGAGTTGAAACATGTTGAGTTGAATCGATTGAAGTTAAGTCGGTAAAAGCGCATGGCTCATACATTGTTGGTTTGGGGTTTTTGGGGTTGGAAAAGATTGAATTATTTACGTGGAAATTGCACTTGTGATTGGTTCAAAGTGGCACTCATGGCTTTTACCGATGCTGTTGTAGCCGTTTGTTGTAATTGCCAACGAACATGACATGTGTACATGAGCCAAATTTAATTAGCAGACGATACATGCCACTTTGGCACTTTTGTGACTGTTACTGTTACTTTCATGCAATAAAACTGACTTGTTCAGCAAATTGTATTCGTATTCGTATTTGTTGGTTTCATTAATGTTCATAAAATTACTATGCACAAAACCATAGCATACTTTATGGCTTTGCCTGACAATGGCATCGATGATTAACAGTTGTTAATTACCGTGCGTGTGACATTTTGTCGTTACGTGCAATTATTGCAATTACAATTCCAATTGCTGTGCAACTCCAAACTTTGCTTAGTTACGGACACAAATATTTAAATTGCCTCTAAGTAAATTTTATTGCAAATAACTCATGTTGTTGTCAATTCCATTATCCAACTGTCTATCGCAATTAATGCTTCACAATATATTATTTATTAATTGTTTTGCTAAATCGGTAATAAATACAACAACAACCGATTGCATGTGTTTCACATACAATTGTAAACTTTAAAGCATGTTTCATATATAATTTAAAGACTTTTATTCAATCTTAGTCTTGGTTAATTCTTAGTTCTGGCATAGAGCTTGACTTTAATACTGTTGGAATAGCAGCAGATGGACTTGAATAAATTTAATAAAAAGATGACATATTATAATAAGAAATTTGATTTTTTGTGATTAAAAAGGGTTATCCATTTTTGTTTAGAAAATGTATACATTGAAAGATGCCATAAAGAACAACTTTCTTGCTTAAGAATAATATTATTTTACGCTCTAATAAGCGTACAAAACCAGCTCGGTGGTAGGTTCCTAACTATGAACGTTTTTGCTCTAAAAAATAAAATACATAAAATACAATAATTTTCAGAAATATTTTTTTTTTTTTTAATATTATGTCTTTATTTTAAAAATTGCTTAAAAAAAAAAAAATATGAACATAATAAGTTAATTTTTTTTTTTTAAATAATCCTTTTTTTTATAAAATCATTTTTTAAAATAAATACATAATATTTTTTTTTTATTTCGAATACAAAATGATTTTTTTTTTCGAAGTCGAATGCCATATTTTTTCTTCATTCGAATACAGGTTTTTTTAAAGAAAACCAAATCGAAAGAAATCTTGGACAATTGGAATTTTCTGTTTTCATTTTCAAAGTTCCACCAAAAAGAAAATTGGCTTAAAAACACTTTTCTTATCTTTGCCAAACTTTTGTTAATTAAAAAAAGTATTTTCGGATTATGTGAAATTAATATTGTTTTATAATTAGAGTGCTTTTGTGCATTTAAGGCTTGTTTTAACTAACGGTAAACTAAATATTTGTTTTTGCTATTGAAAAGTTTTCCGGCAATCAAAAACGGAACTCAACTGATGAGCGTTTTCTTAAGCGTTGTCTGAGCGATGGCAGGCTATTAACTTAAGTGTTGGTAAACTTATATTTTGGCCACTTGTAAACCTAATTTCAACTTGTTGAAACCATTGCACTGCCAAGCAAACAACGACGCACAACTTTAACTGAAAACCGCCGGGCTCACAACTTTGAGCCCAAAAACAGACAAGTGATGAGTGCAATTTCGAAGACTTGCCCAAGAACTTTTACGTTTTATTTCTTTTGCTTTTTTTTTGCGCTGAAAAAAATTTAAAAGAAATGTAAAAAAGTACACCAACAATTCGAGTATACAAACACACAAGAATGCAGTCCAGAGGGTACAAAAAAAGATGGCTAAGCCATGGAAAAATTCGAGCTTCGGTCAGAAAAAAACGCCAAAAATAAGAAAAGAGCAAAAAATCGTACGATTTTTCGACTTTGACGAAACTTATATACCCTTACAAATATTGTCTTAAGCCTAAGAACTAAGGAGCGTCGACCGAACACACTTAGAGCAGCAAACAAATGGTCAAACAATGCAAGTGTGTGCCAAAAACTAAGCTGTTAAACTCGAGAACGAAATTCAAGTGCTAGACTGCTGTATGTGCGCTGTCGCGTTGTGTAACATAAGCCTCTATGCTGTTGTGTTTCAAGACACACTTTAGTTTGTCGAAGTTGCTTTCTATTGTGCTTTGGCAAACAGGAAGATGTAAGAACAACAAGTACTTACTATATAAGCAGCAACTTTGCTGCCTTAAAATGGCATTAACACAAGATGAGCATACTTTGAGGAGCGGACCAATATCAACGGAATTTTGCGGGTGCGTGCGGTGTAGTGGAAAATGACAAAGATGCTTGCACGATTGCATTACGTTGTACCAAATTTTTTTTTCTTGGTTTCTTTCATGCTTGCTTGCTTTATTTCTCTGTACTTAAAGTAAACAAACCGAGCACACTGCAGTTGGCTGCTTGTTAGCACTGTATGTGCAATCAGCCACCCTTTGCCACACACACACAGAGAGACAGACAGACAGACACACAGACTGAGAGATACATGCGGCACATTTAAGAACGTCATGGCGTCCAAGTTGTTGGTACAAGTCCCTCAACTGTGTTTGTACAATGCCAAAAATGGCTGTGAACAAACAAAAAACAAATGCATTCGTCGGCGAAGTGCGCCAAGCGAAATAAAGTGATGAAAAAAAATAGTAAGAAAAACAAAAATGATGGCAACCATGAACGTGTACCAGTTGTAAGATTGACTGAATCACGTTCTTTGTGTCTGTCACTCTTCCCCTCGCCCGCTCGCTCACTCTTGGTACGTCGCGTTTTTCGCCTGCCACAGCTTCGAAATTATTATGCAAACTACTTGGCGAGATTGAAAAAGTGTTTGCTGCTGAATGAAATGTAAATTTTTTTCCCGTTGCAAGAAAAAAAAATGCAATTTATTTCATTTCCGTCAACGAAAGAAAAAAAAATAAAGCACGGAAGTGCAAAAACAAAAAACAGATGCACTAAAGTAAAGTTCTAACGCTTTAAATACGCAGTCTCTCTCGCTCTCGCTCTGTCACACACAAACGCACGCGTGCCATTTTGATTGCTGTTTTACTGTAAAATTTATCAAAAGGCGAAATTAGCTGAAAGCGTCATGTATAAATTGTCTTTGGGCATTTACAAAATGCTGCCGCAGCCTGTGGTCGTTCTGTGGCTGAAGTCGCGGTCTGGCGTTGCCTGCCTGACAGAGACAGAGATGGCGATAGCGTTTGTACAACGGCGATGGCGATGGTGATGGCGTCGGTGGTTGTATTTGTGTTAGCGAAGGCGTCAGCTGTGCACAATGTTAATTTTGATGGCAGGCACTTAGCATAGTTTTCGGTTCCGAGAAATTCAACGGGGGGAAAAAAAAAACAAAAGACAACAACAACAGCAGAGTCAAACCACAATAAAACAACAACAACATTGAGCACAAAAACATCACTTAAAATAAGCAGAGTCACTGCTTTGTGCATGTGTCAGAAAGAGAAAGCATATTTTTTTATAGAATTCTTTTAAAAAATAATAATATTAAAATCATTATATAACAAAAAAATTAAAAAAAAAAACCAAAAACATTTAAAAATAATTATTAAATAATTAGTAAGAAAAAATATACAACAAATGTAGATAAAACAAAATTAAACAAAAATTAAATAAAAAAAATATAATAAATCAAAAATAATATTAAATAATTAAAACTACACATAAATAAAAAATAAATAAAACATTAATAAATTATAAAAAAAACATAAACGAGAGTAAAATTATTATAAACAAAGCAATTAATAAATTATAAAAAAAATTAAAAATAAAATAATACACAAAAATTTTTAAAAATAATTAAATGCCATACAAAAAATAAATATTAAAAAAAAACTATTTATTTATTTTTTATTTACTTATTTTTTTTTTAATTTTAATTTTTCTGTTATTATAAAATATTTTTATTAAAAATTATATAAGACAAAAAATTAAAAAAAAATTAAATATATTTAAAAAACCTTAAAAATACTATTTAAAAAAAATTGTAATAAAACAATTAAATTATAATTTTTCTTGGCTTACACACACACACACACGAGTCTCACATATGCCTCACATGCTTTCCCGCCTTTAACTCTTCACTGCATATTTTTTTAGCACTCAAAGTTTGAGTTTGTCGCGTTCGCTGAGCGAAAAGATAAAGTATATAAAAAAGGAGCAGAACGCTTCTGGCAGGCAATTTTCGTTGCTGTGTGTTGATTTATATAAAATGTTCGTTGTTTTCCTTAATGGCTTTGGTGGCGTTGCGCGTTGAGATTTGTACGTTGGCAACCCAACAACAACAACAGCAACAACAACAGCAACAACAAGAGCAACAAGAACGGCATGGCAACGCATTAACTCATGTGAAGGTTCGTCGCCCTTTTGCGGCAATCATGGCCGCAGGATGACGGCATACGCAACTGTGCCCCTTTTATGGCATAAGCCGCCATACTACAATGTCGACTGTGAGTGATGACATTATAAAATATTTTATTGTGCGGGAATTCAAAGATTGCTTACTTTGTTTTTCTTATGCTGCTTCTTATTCGTTTGTTTCTTTTTTTTTCTGCTTGGCAACTCTGTGATTTTGTTTGGATTTTCGTTTTTGTTTGGTTTTGCGGTCTTCAAGCGAATTTCGGCTTTGAGGCTTGATGACATTTTCGGCGATTAGTCTTCATGCTTGTAAATGCATGTGTGTGTGTGTGTGTGTGTGTGTGTGTGTGTGTTTTAGTTGAAGCACTTTTTTTTATATTTTACACAGAAATACGTATTTATCTTCAATGCAATTTTAAGCTTACGTCAACAATACAAATATGCAAATATGAAAAAAATTGTTGCCTAAGCCAAGGCGCATTTTTGTTGTTATCAAAATCTGGCATTTATACATTAATCAGTAGATTTATTTGACTTGCCAAAACGTAAGAAAAAAGCGTAAAAATAAAACACAAAAAATGTGTGCCTTTTTATTTGAGGCCATGAAGCATTTTTGGGTTTTCTTTGTTTAATACAACAAAGGCCAATGTGGAAAATCAGTGCGTGTGCCAGAAATGTTAATAGATATAAATAAAAACAAGCGCTCGACAATTATTTAATGCATGCACATGTATGCGTGTGTGTGCGTGTGTGTGTGTTAGTGTTATTTGAAGCAGACCGCACAAATGAAAATTGATTTACTTAAGAGGATTTACGTCAACAGCAACAACAATGCCGCCATGAAGTGTTCGCATATTGAACGTGTGTATGTGTGTGAGATGCTGTGCGCACTCAATGCTTAAATCATATAAAAATGACAAGCCCTAAAAGAAAAGCATGACAACGCCAAAAAGAAGCAACAACAAAAAAAAAAATATTAGAAAAATAGAAAAAAAAATAGAAAAAAAATAGAAAAATAGAAAAAAAAATACAATACAAGTGAACATAAAAAAAGAAATAAGTAAATAAATAAATAAAAGGCTCAAAACACGGCGTTAACATTGACGTATGTACAATGATATTGTTGAAGGCGACGCCCAAAAGTAGGCAACAGTAAAAGCAAAAGCATGAAAGCAGCGCAACAAGAGGCAACGACTGACTGACTGACTGACTGAGTGAGTGGACGAGCACGACGAAACATTATGAGCATTGCTTATGACAAATGCACGCACACACACACAGACACACACAGACACACACAGGCACACACACATGCCACACATGCCACACATAATTCCAGCACAACAAGTTGGCTAAAGTCGATAGCTGACACACAATAAAAATCGCCACACGGCTTACACACACACACACACACGGACACACACGCACACATACCTATACAAGCAAGTGTATGTTTTATCTTAGCTTGAATGCTTCTAGCGGCTAAAACAAACAAATACACGCACTCACGCACGCACGCATTCATTCATCTGTCCATATACTAATACACGCACTCAGGCTGCCGGGCATAACACAGATTCCGATGAATGTCCTGTCCGTATGCGTCACTGTGTCGCTCCTTTGTGTATTTGTGTGTGTACCGTGTTCTATTTTAAGTGGTTGTGTATGTCAGCTGAAAGCTTCTGCTGACATTCGAGTGGTCATTGAGTGTGTGTCTAGTAGCGTGTAACCGTTCGCTGTAAATAAGTACATACACATATATATATATATATATATTTAGATATATGCATGTGTATATACATATACAAAAAGCGTCGCCAATCAACGCCCGCCCAAAAATGCTTTGTTCCCCCTTAAGTTTGGGGCACCTTTATGCCGTTATATGCTTTGACAACCGCACACACATGATACGCGGCATTTTCCACTTTGTTGGCATTTCTGCACATGATAACTTCCTAATTCCCTCATTGTCTGCTCAAGCGTATCTTTGTGTCTGTGTGTGTGTGTGTGTGCATGTGTGTGTGTGTTGGTTTTTTTTTTTTTCTCTATTCTGTGTGTTATGCTATAATCTTATCATTGTATTTGACGCTGTGTTGCCTCATAGAAATTTCACAATTCAGATCAACGCCTTCCTGCCATGAGGTCCTTTGACAAGGCTCAACACATGTTTTTCTGTTAATTGCTTTTGTGTGTTTAAACTTAGCAAACAGATTTTTTTTTTTCTTTTTGCCGCTTCTTCTTCGCTTACGCACTTCACACGCACACACATATTTTTATCAAGTACACACACACACATATAGAAATGTATAGAAATCTGTGATTTTTCTGTCATTTTACGGTTTTGTCTTGCCACATGGCACATTCGTGCAAAAGACAAAGAAAAAAGGCGCTTTAAATCCGTTTTTTCCAAGAAACCCTTCGTATTTTATCAATGTCAGACAACATAATCAGTTTGTATTTAAGGCAACAGGATAACACAAGACTCAGGTTGTCTTACAGATTATGACTTTAATTAAACAACAAAGACTTATTTCATCTCATTTTGAAGCAATAGAAAGGAACAAAGCATTTTGAAGATTTCTAAGCAAATTTGCTGCAGTGAACTTCTAAAAGTATGCAACAAAAATTTTAACACATATGTTTCGGAAAAATAAGCAAATATTATGAAAAATATGTTATGACAGTTTGAAAAAAAGGAATGTGCATGAAAAGCAAATGTTGAAGAAAGAAAAACAATAAATAATTAAATATTAGATAGCAAAAAACAGAGGTAAATAGTAGGAGACAATTAATGAGAGAAAGAAATGAGAGAACTTAATTGAAAAAAAATAATAATAGAACAAATAAGTCGTAAAGCATGAGCCAAAACTAAGGAAGAAAAATGAGAAGAATTTCTAAAATGAGATGAAGGCAACAGAACAGAATGTAAGATAGAGAACACTGAGAAAATAACGAGAGTTAAAAATAAAATTTCGCACATTAAATTATTTTATCCTGTTTCTGTAATTAAAAGTGGGGATGAGAACAAAACTGGAGCAATGGGATGAGAAAACCAAAAGAAACTAGTTGAAAAATTTTAAAGTGAGCTGAAAAAGGCAAAAAGACTAAGGTGATGATGAACAGATAAAGATGTGAAAATCAAACGAGGGAAAAGACGAGCGAAAGTCAATAATGGGCGAAATAGAAGTATAAAGAAAACAATAAAGAAACGAGAGAACTTTTCAAAAACAATAAAGAATAACTAATGAATAATTAGAAAACAATAACGAAAATAAACTGAGAAAAAAGAAATATTACATTTTATAGCAGAAATTAGACTTATAAAAAGAAGGGAGATAAACTTTTATCTATCATGAATAATACTTGAAAAAAAAGCCAACAAAAAATGTCAAGGAAAACGGTGTCTTTGATAATCATGGCATTGAAACTGACGGAAAGAAAACGTTAAAATTAAGAAAACTTAATGAGTGACACTGCGAGTTAAAAAGAGCTGCAAATCACAGCGTAAGAGAAGAGTTCAAGCAAAAGCGTGACGAAAGGCAGGATGCGACGTGCACACAACAAGTTGGCCAGCGCCTGAAAGTATGCAAAATGCAAATTAAATAAAATTCAAAGAGGCATAAAGCTCAAATATATATACATATATTTTTTCTGCTTTTGTGCTTTCTGTTTGTTCTTCATATTGCTGGAGGTGTAAGGACATGTTTTGCAAAGCAAGCCAGCAAGCGAGTGAATATGCGAGCAGGCCAGTCATGAAAGCGTGTGAAAGGCAACGCAAGGAGGTAGAGGGCAGAGTAGACAAAAGGCAACTAACACAGAAAGTTGAACCACACAGACATGCACAACAACAACAACAACAAAAGCAACACTGCCACAAGTTTCTAAGCAAACAAAACGTACCCAAATCAAAATAATACTTTGCCGCTTTGCTATTTAACATTTTCTGCCTTACATTTTTATTTATATACACTTTGTTTTTTTTTTTTAGAAAAGTTTTTCGCAAATGTTTGTTTTTTTTACTTTTATTTTTTTCGGTTTAGTTTGCTATGAATTTTGTTTTGTGCTCCTTTGAGGCGCCTCACACGCTCAGCCTAAGATTTTTTTTTTTTTACGCATACATTAAACAAAAGTTGAACTTTGATAACAAAGCCAACAAAAAAAAATAAACAGTAAAAAAAAATTATAAAACACAAAAAAAGCACAAATCAAAAATATGCCACAACAATAAAGAGCATGAACATGTTCATCAACGGCTCAGTGGAGCTGAGCGTTTGACATTTTTTGCCTGCGGTCCATTACTGTAAAGTCAAAGTCAAAGAAGTCAAGAGGCTAAGGCGTATCACTGACAAAAGGAAACACAAGCGGAAATCCTTTAAAAATAAACCAACAAAAATAATATTCTTTTAAGATGGCACATGCGTACATTTGACCGTACATTTTTACATAAAACTAAAAATGAAATTTATTCATACAAAAGATAAATAAATAAAAAAGCAAACAAGCAAACAACTGCGCACATGTTAATGACATTTCTTTCAGGCTACCATGTCTGTCACTACATAATATTTGTGCGCAGGCCAAAAAAAAAAAGTGTTGCCTACTTTGCGGGCGCCGACGAAACAAACAATTTATTTTTGACCAAATTTAATATTATTTTTTTGTTAATAATTTTATGCAACAATGGCAGCACGACGCTTGAAATTATGCTATAAAAAATTTGTGCTTGTAAAAAATATTTCATAGCATAATTTCAAGCGTTTTGCTGCTTATGCGTGCTTATTATGCACAACAGCCAATTAAACATGCTCAAACGCAGTAAGTGTTTAATGTCAAAGCGATGTTCATTGCATACGTTTGTGCGCAATACACCGTGAAATGGCATATTGTCTGCCATGATAATTTCTTATTGACTTACCTTAAGCCAAACGCAAAGCCAAGTAAAACAAAGAAACTAACAAAAACAAACAAGTCGAAATTATATGTCGAAAAAATAATAATAATAATAATAAAATAAAATTTCCCCAGACGCTAATGACAACTAATTTGGCGCTGAGAATCTCAATACACTAATGGACATACACGCACACATACATACATGCACACACACATACACATGTGTGTGTATTTATAAATAGAAAGTACAGCAATGTTTGTATAAAGTCCTTGCCAAATATATGCGAAGCTATTAAAATCGTATACAAGACAAAGTAGCAAAACAGCAATGACACTGCCAAGCTCGGAGTTGGTTGGAGAAGTTGTGGCAGACGGATACGGCTACGGCTACGGCTACGGCAAAGGCAACGGATGCCAGGCAACACAATAAACTTAATAAATAAGTCAATTAATTGCCAAGCTCGTCGCTTGATATGATATCATAAACCGAAATGAGCACATGTGCGCAATGTTCGGGTTAGTGGGCGTATGAACAAGTGGGCAAGGCATAACGGCATTCGATATAACAACGAAGCGTAACGGTACAGTTCAATTAAGTTCTTGGCCAGTGCCACAAAGACAAAAAGACAACAACAGCAACAACAACAACAACAAAAAAATAATGAGTCAGGAAGGGGCAAAAGTTGAGGGTTGGGGGTTGAGGGCTTTGGACATAGCACGCTGATGAGTTCGAGTATTTGTATGTTTAGGTCTGCAACAGTGACATTTAACTTCATTATGGCAAAACAGGACACAAGCTTGCGTATGTGTGTGTGTGTGTGTGTGTGTGTGAGTAAGGTGTTGAATGAGAAGCTTGAGCATATAACTTGACCTATGTACGTACACTTGTGGCTATAAACAAAAAAAAAAAAAAAGGAGGGGAAAAAAAAAGAAAATTTGCGAAAAAAAAAAACCGAAATTTATTTGTCGCATTTTGCGTTGCTGCGCCAATGGGACAGCGTCGGAAATTGTGCCAAGGCGACAAGCATACGACAATGACGAAGGGCACGCAGCGAAGGAACTTTTTATGCACATGAAATATTAAAAAGGACACTCGTATTTAATATGTATGCGAGAGAGTGTCTGGCCGTGCCACTTTGCTACTTCGCTACTTCTCTTCGCTTGTGTCTCATTGTAATACGCATTTATGCATGTCTGTGCGTCTATCCAACTGTCCGTTTGTCTGTACTTGCTGTCAGAAGATTTCAAGGCATAAACAAATTATTTGATGACTTTCGCCAATGTTGCAAACCAAGCAACCAACGAACCATCATCATCATCATCAGCAGCCAAGCCACCCTTTGCACACAAAGTCAAATTTTACGAGCGCATATAAAATAGCAACGAACGAGCAAAAAAAATATGACACATGTTGACCAAAAGGCACAAATATAATGAAAGTAAGAAAAACCTACGCAAAATGTTGAAGGCGGTGGGAGGAAAATGGCCAACAAGAAATCATAAACTTATATTGGCTGACATTTTCAGCTGACATTGAGTCAAACGTAGTAAATTGCACGTAATCTTTAAGACATCATTTCATATTTAAAGACACAAATTGTGCAGAAAATGTCAACGAAACTCGTTTATCATATTTACCATGCATAATATTGTTGGCAACGTCTGTTAAGTGATGGCAGTTTGTTGGCATGTTTGCAGCGAAAACATTAACAAGAAGAGATGAGCATAAAATCCGCTAAAATCAAAGTTTTCGGCAATGTCAAATACACACACACACGCACACACACACACACACACACACACACACACATGTATGGCAACATGAACATGTACGCACATGCATAGCTGACAACATCGCGTATACGTCACGTGCATCGCGTTGGCAACTTTCAGTTTGAATATTTTGCAAACTGTGTGCTTCAACTTAAGTTGCGTTGAGTTGCTCCATTTGTTCAATGTCAAATAGTTAAATACAAACAAAAATAAAAGAAGTCACTTTGCTGTTTTACTTTAAGTCATTTTTGGTAATAATATTTTAAGCATCGCTGTAAGTGAAGAGCACGTAACGCATTGCTATGAAAATACACACAATAAATCGTATTATCAGTTTTAAACACGCTTTTCACAGTTTATCTCTGTAAAAAAACATGTTTTTAACTCCTTCGATTGCATATTTGATTTGTAAATATTGAAAAGACGCATGTATCAGTAAACACAATGCGCCCATAAGGCGCTTCAATGTATTAAGGCAATAAGTAAAGATGTCGCTATGGTCCTATGGCCTATGAAAAAACCTTTTTAATTAATTAGCAAATGGCAACGATTTACAAAAAAAAATATGCCGAATTTTAATAATCCTTTCTTGACCAAAATAGAACCCTTAATTGTTGTACAAATTTCTCCGCAAGAGGTCCAACATAGACTTGGGACCTTTGAAATATCTCCAACTGAAAAAGCTCTTCAACTGCTGGTTAGAGATTTTTATGAATATATTGAAAGCACTCATGTTGCAGTGATCATTGCACACATTAATGCATATTTGAATTTAAATATTAAAAGTTTATAATTAATATTAAATAAAAGTTTTTATTTTAACAATTTAAATAACAATCGACAATTTTAAAAATCTTGCGGATACGCTTTTCTCATTCTATTACTTAATATTTTCTGCAAGACTCTATTAAAATTGACTCAAAATTAAAAATCTTGCGCAAAGCGTATTCATCATTCTATTACTTAATATTTTCTGCAAGACTCTATTAAAATTGACATAAAATATACGCGAATTTACAAAATATATAGAAATACTTCTTGAGGTTTAACGTTATCTAATTTCGAAAAGAGTCAATGGGGGTTTTGTCTAAAAAGCTTATAGATCGTATTTTCCCATGCCATTACTCATGCTATTACTATTACTATGCTTGAATTTACACGAATTTTGAAAAAGTCGAAATATTTGTTGATCTTTAACGTTTAACAATTAACAAAAACAGCCTCATTAATCTGTATGAAAGGCAAGGCTTGTAAAGTGAAGCCTTGTCGAGGCTGTGTTGAATGCAGATAGTTCGCTGACATCGAAAAAGAAATCGCAACTTGAACATGTTTGCGAGGTTTAATGATAAAGTTGTATGGCTTGAATGGCTTGCTGTGAATTTTGCTGAACTGATGGCAACTTGCGTGTAAATGTGTGTCTGGTCAGGTGAATAGGCATGGATCCTCTATTGCTTCTTGTCGGTCGGAACGGCGCCTTTCTCTTTCTGTGGGCCAATAACGAATGGATCCAGCCTCTTCGTTATAGGCCGTACAGTTACTATGCCTTGGCCTTAACGAGATAACTTTCCTTGGTGCCTTCCTTGTCGATGGGATCGTCAGCATAGAGCACTTCCATAACAGAACTCACAAACGGAATATTCTGCTTATCGTACTTCATGCATTCCGTTTCAAGGTCACACAACTTTTTAAAATAATAATTCCTCTGCCGCGCCATGCCGGCGAGGCCACAGTGTAGTTTCTGAACATGAGCATTTAACTTCTCGACACGTCGGGCCACTGCCAGTTGAGTTTTCCGGCGCAGTGTAACATTACAGAATTTCGAACTGTCCATTAGTACGGTGAGTTCGGGCTTACCCAAAGCTGGAGCCGGAACAGAAGATGGTGCAGGAGCAGGAGCTCGTGGAATAGACCGTGCGGGAGCCGGAGCAGGAGCCGGTTTAGAGGCCGGAGCAGGAGCCGGTTTAGAGGCCGGAGCAAGAGCCCGAGCCCGTGTAGGAGCCGGAGCAGAAGTCGGAGAAGGAGCCCGAGCCCGTGTAGGAGCCGGAGCAGAAGTCGGAGAAGGAGCCCGTGCAGCTGGAGCAGGAGCCGAAGCAGGAGCCGGTGCTGGAGCCGGAGCAGGAGCCGCGGCAAGAGCCGGAGCAGGAGCCGGAGTAGGAACAGAAGCCGGAGCAGAAGCCGGAGCAGAAGCCGGAGCAGAAGCCGGAGCAGAAGCCGGAGCAGAAGCCGGAGCAGAAGCCGGAGCCGGAGCAGAATCCGGAGCCGGAGCCGGAGCTGGAGCCGGAGCAAGAACCGGAGCAGGTAGACACGACGTAAATGTGTAATGCGAATAGTAACCGCCGCTTGATATCGACGAAGACTCTGAAGCCGCTGAAACGACCTCTTGCAGCTTCGGCTGGGGCTTAGTGTTCTGCCTTACTACCGGCCTAACCTGCCTAGCCTGCATAACCTGCCTCACCTGACTCACCGAACGCGCATAACTTTTGCTGCGCAGTGGGTGGCCCACGCATGTCGAGCCATAGCAGAGATCGGCGCCGAAGCGTGCTATCACTGCGTCATAGGACTGCCCTTTGTAGTTGGCGTCGAAGAAGCGCTTAAACCACTGCAAGAACTCGAAGTTATCCTGATAGCGCGTCTTCACAATGCGATCGATCGGTATGTCCTTCTCGACGTTTTTTAATTTGAAGGCCGCCTGCAAAAGTTTAAAGTTACTGACCGATTCGTGCTCCAGATTCGTGCGATATTTGATGCGCCTCATTGGCACCGTCCCAGGAAACAACATGTCCATCAGCTGGCAATAGGCAGCGCCCGTGCACAATTCCTCCACCTTGTTCACATTTATCTCCAAGGTCTGGTTCACCCAAGCGAGCATCCCGTTACGCGAGGGATTGTGCGAAGTCACACTGGTGTTGTACACGTTTATAGCCATATCCGTTGCAGTTACTTTTTATTATTATTATTTATTAAATTTAATATTTTATTTAATAGAATTTTTTCCTGCTTTTTTACAATGTTCGACTATTTTGTTAAAGCGAAAATTTAATTTTTTATTATTTTATTCTGACTTGTGTGCTCGAGAAAAATCTGTAGACTGAATGTGTAGAATGAAGTCTGAAGTTATATCAAATTGAAGGCAAAAGCAAAGCACACTCGATTAAAAAAATTCCAAATTTTCATCAAGCAACGGTTTTCTTTCATTCAAATTCATAAATTTGCTAAACAAAGCATGCTTTGTACAATAGCGCAGTGACGTGCAAAACTCACACAATCAAACATTTCGTTGTATGCGTAAGCAGCGAAAAACGAAGTTGATTTGCTATGCACTGAGAAAAATTGCGCTTACAAGTAAAATCATGCATATTTTCAAAGAAAAACAATTCATGCTTCCATATTTCTGAAAACATTTTCGTTGAGTGTAATTTCTCAGTCAACCGCAAAATCACCCAACTTCAGTAAGTCCTGATCAGCGACTGATTTCATTTTTTCGCTCAATGGAACGCCAAACAAGAGCGCCAACATGATGACGAAGCTAAAACGCGAGCGACGCATCACCCGAACTATCATCACCCGAAGCATCATCACCCGAAGCATCATCACCCGAAGCATCATCACCCGAAGTATCATGTTCGGGCGTCACCCGAGTGTGCTTACACTATGCGTGAGCTGACTGCGCTGCGTCAGAATGGAATGGAAAATGAGAGTTTGCCCTTCTCTGCTATAGAGGCAACCACCACAAGGCTAGGTCGATAAGGTTCGGTTGCTGAGTTTTTGCTACCAAAAAACTGACCAGGCACTTTATTGTACTCTGGCAAAATAAGAGTATATTAACTTTGTCATGGAGTTTGCAACGCAGAGAAGGCGACATCTTCGTCTAAATAAAATATATATATTATTGATCAGGTTGACGAGACGAGTTCATATAGCCATGTCCATCTGTCTGTCTGTCTGCAGACGAGATTCAAGGCTGCTAAGTTAAGTGAAGTATGACTACGTGGTTTTCTTTACGACAAATTAGAAAATGGACATGGCTACGTATGTGATTCATATTGAAAATCGATAAAAATAGGTTTTTTAATAAGAATAATTGAAAATATTTTTAAAAGAGTATATAAGTTTCGACAAAGCCAAAAACAGCTTCCTTACTGGTTTATAGAGTAGTATTGTCTGCATCAAGTTACCACAGAGCTGGAATTCATTACATTACCCTAGACAAAATGCTCATTGAAGCCGATTTTGAACATTCAAAATGATTATTAAAAAAAAATAGTTTTAAATTTCTCAACAAAATTAAAAGATATAATAAACTGTGTGTGTGGTTAACAGTCCTATAAGCATTATAACTGCAAGTCATCCGTCAAGATTGAAGATGGAAGAGCGTCAGACGCCTCAACGAATAAACAAGAATATTATTTGGTAAATTTTTTTTAATTCCTTTGTGCTTCACTCAATATATAATGCTGATCACAATAATTATAGACAAGGGCTTTGCTATGAGGATGGTGCATTAGATAGATGGCGCTTTTTAAGTGCACTTTTTGCAGAAATGCCTTTACTAGGATTATTGTTTTCAGAGATATAAAGCGCACAAAATTTTTACTAATTAAAATTTTTTTTTTTGTTTCGTGAAACTTTTTATAATTTTAAGGAAAAGTTCTTACATATTTTCTAAAAGTTTTTATAACTCGCTCAAATACTTCATGAGCTCGTCTTTAAATCTTTATAATGATACTGTTGCCTTATTTTTTTGTCATTTTCACTGAACAAAGCTCACAACTAACCCATGTCATGTACAAGTATGCTTCGAAATAATTGAACAAATAATTTGTTTGCCTTTTTCTTCGAAAAGCATTTCAATAACATGTTGAAAACGCAATTCATCCATCAAATTATGATAATTAGTATAATTGAACAATACATGAACGAAACAACAAATGAAGAATCTCAATTATAACACACCCTTTTACATGTGTCGCTAATATGTTGCATGCTTTCAGACTAATAATAGATAATAAGCACAATAATAATAACAACAACAAGAGTTGGCGCCATTGTTCAATATAAATAAATGTTTGTAGATTTGTTTATTTATTTGCTTATTTGATTGTTCAAAACAAGTATTGATTCGTCGTTGCGCTGTTAAAAGTAATTCACAGCGTTCACTTCCGTTGACCTAACAACGCACAACCACACACACACACACACGCACACACGCACACAGTCAGCGCTTGCAACATGCTACAATTTACGCGCACTTCCGTTATTTGCTTGGCGGCGCCATTTTGACTTATGTAGCAAAGTATTTCACAGCGGGCCGCAAAGTGATAGAAAAATAATAACAACAATAGCAAGAACAACAACAAATCAAAGTGCTGAAGAGCCGTGACTGTCGCCCAGCTCAGGCAATGTTGACTTTGCCAACACAAATGGCATCAGTAACATGAGTACTCATTGAATTGGCCGCGACTGTAGTGACGCTTGCTTGCTTGTCTGTCGATTGCGCATTTTGACAGCAAACACGAAATCTCTAAAAATAAAGTGAGAATTTTTCTTTTATTTGCTTTGTATTTCTTCTTCTTTATTTAGTAGTTCTTCTTCTTTATTTAGTAGTTCTTCTTCTTTTTGAAATATCAAAATAAAATATATTTTTAAGTAGTCAAGTCATTTGCCATTGAAGCTCGTTGCAGATACTAAGAGCATCTTTTTGGGGTCAGCACACGCTGCTGCATCTAACAGCTACCAAAGCAATTTGCACACCCTGTATGGAGCACAGACACGTTTGATACATTTGAAGTCCTTGTATCGAAGAGCTTCTTCATTTTGCAATTCTTACTTTGCTCGATGCTTCTTCTACGCTTCATCACTCAGCACTTGTTGTTGTTGTTGTAACGTAATGAAGCGAAAGCGGAATTACATTAAAATGGCACAACTAATACACAAGGACAGACAGACAGAAGTGTTCTGTCAATGACACTCAAATTTGAGGTTTGCTTCAATGTTGACATTTGTAGCATTACTAATATTTTCGCCGCTAGTGTAATCATTGTTACCGATAAAATCGTCTTTTTTTGGCTTTATCTAAATGACAAATTTAAAAAAAAAAGGGAAAATCATTTTCAACAGACACAATCAGCCGCTTGCTGAAGGTCAAATGTGCGACTAACTGACTGACTAAATGACAGTCTCTGTGTCTGTCTGTCTGTCTGTCTGACAGTCTGTCTGACTAGCAAAATGAAACGAATTTTGGCAAAGCATAAAAGCCAACTTGTCCCATTTGCCCAGCGCAATTAACGCAATGTTGAATCGAGTTGCTCGACTCGCTCGAAAGCCATGCCCACAGGAATTCACTTTCAACTTTAGTCAACTCAGTTCTGTTGTGCTGAGCTGAGCTGTGCTGAACTTGAGCTCTAACTGAGTGCCGCTGTTGCTCGTTTTTTGTATCTTTTGTAGCTTTTGGTTTTGTTTTCAAATGCCAACAAACATACTCAATTTGACAAGTATAGTGTGCTTTGCGTCTCTGATTGTCAACTAAGAAAAATATCATGTGTGGTGTGTGCCACAATGCCATGTAGGAATGTACATACATTACATATGTCTGCTGTTTTATTTAATTTTTAAAAATCTCATACTTTCACCACTTACTACATTAAGGGCTTTCACAGTAGAACGGTTAAAGTATTAACATATACAAAATTTAACAACCAACAACGAAATGTATTGGCAAATTCTTAGCAACTTTCATAGACCGTTGCTTAACCTCTTAATTGGTTAAATCACGGGCCCAACATGCTTGAAAATACGTAGAGTAATTTTAGTTATTTTCATGAGAATTTCATTTTATACTTTATTAAAACGGTTAAAGTATTAACATATAAAAAGTTTGAGAGCCAACAACGAAATGCATTGGCAGATTTTATGCAATTTTCATAGATCGTTGCTTAACGTCTTAATTGTTTAAATCGTGGGCCCAACTTACATGAAAATACGAAAAGTAATTTTAGTTATTTTCAGTGAGAATATATTTTATACTTTATTAAAACGGTTAAAGTATTAACATATGAAAAGTTTAACAACCAAGAACGAAATGCATTGGCAGATTTTTAGCAACTTTAATAGACCGTTGCTTAACGTCTTAATTGGTTAAATCGCGCGTCCAATTTGCTTGAAAATACGAAAAGTAATTTTAGTTATTTTTAATGAGAATTTCATGTTATACTTTATACGATTCGCCGTGAACGCTCTCATATAAACATATTTAGTTTGTCCTCTGTTGGTCTTGTCTGCTCAAGTCACTGCCCTAACCACGGCGTGTGGAATGCCCCGTCAGTCATTGAAAATGCGTTCGTGAAACGTTTAAAACTTGTAGCGTGCAACGCTTTGCAATATTTGCGAATTTCTGTTAACCAAAATGACGTTGTCGCAACCTTCAGCAACACGAACGAAGCCGCAATCAAATTGCGCAATTTAAGCTGCTGGCGTTTTTCAACACTGTTGCACGTGTGTATGCATGACTATTTTACCATTTTTTTTTTTTTATTTTTTGGCGCTGCAAATGCAACGGAATCGAAATCGAAATCAAAACCAAGACGAGTCATTCGTGTTGATTAAAAATAGCGCAAAATGCCGAATGAAGGCAGCAAAGTGTGATATGCAAAGTATGCCAATCACTTTTGGCGTTTGCCAACACTGGCAACGAAATTGAAAATAAGTGCCGACATACAATGATTGCAATTATGCATGCTTGCATGCCTGCATTCGTACGTTGCACGTTGCGCTTTTCACACAAATTGCCGCTGAGCAGCAACAAAAACGGAATTTGCAAAAACGTTTTAATAAAACAAAAAAAAAACATTTTTTTCTTTGTCTGTTTTAGATTTTCGATATTTTAGATTCAAATATTATATGTTCGCATATTTTTATGGCTTCTTTAAACCACGAATGCAAATCTGCCTAACCGAATAGACATGTTCTAACCGAGTCCGTTATCCAATGGCAGCATCTATCGAAAGTTACTTTGAGGAGCTCTTTCTGTATTTCGAATTTTGTGCTGAGTTTTTAGGATATGCTACTCTTATATATTCTAAAAAGAAATAATTATTCTGTGCACCAGATCCCATATGATTTAAGAAAATAATCTCGCAAATTTCTAGTTAATTTTTTTCGAGCTATAAAAATTAATCGCATAAATATTTAAAGTATCCTTTCTTTTATACAAATTTTTTATTTGTCTTTAACCTAAAACAGTTAACCAAAAAATAACAATTTAAAAAAAATTATACATTCTCAAAGTTCAAAACCTTTCTAGTCATCTAACATAAGCGATCTTTGGTTGTTGTTTGCGATTGATTGTTGTCAGTGGTTGGTTGTTGTCATAAACAAATATGATTTCATTTCAATTAAATCGAACGCATTAGTCCACATTACTATTACAATAATAATAAAGCAGAAACGGTCCACGCTAGTAAATAAATACAGCAAAAACATTTAACAAAACTCGCTGAATAATTAAATATTAAATATTTATATTAATATTATTAAATATTAATATTAAAAATTTACCTGGTGGCCCACCTTAATCTTATGTATTATTCAATACTGCAACCATATTTGATAGCGATTTACCCTTGACACTCACCATTTTCTCATTGGCATAGAGAATATCTCAAGAACTGTTTGACTGATCTTGTTTAAATTGTACACGATATCTTCATCAGCAATCGTCGAAAAGGAAAAAAGTTTAAATAAAATTAAATTAAATTTAATAAAAATCTAGATGAGGATTCCTTTTTCTTCTTAGGAAATATAAAAATACTTTGCAATGCTCCTTGTTTGAGCCAGAGCGAAGTCTCGAATTTTAAGTAAATTTTCTTTCTATTAAAAAGTCATAAAAATGTCCTTAGCGATGTTTGCTTTAAAAACTGTGCCACTGCAATGAAAAATGCTCATACGAATACACATGTATCTCATATATCAAAGCGTATTTTTTTTTTTAAATTAATAACTGATAAATGACTCAAATTCTGCGCTTCAACTTTATAACCGAGCGTTAGAAACCGTGAGCGAGAGTGAGACCAACGAGCGCATAGAGTATCTGTATATAAATCAAGCAAATTTCATTCTCGTTTGGTTTTATTATTTTTGTCTAGGACTTGCTCGCCCTCTCTTTCTAACACGCTTCATCAACATCATGCTGCGCTGCCACTTAAAAATGATTTAGTAATTGTCACAAGTTCAAAATTTATGCAATATTCTCACTGTTGAACATGCTTCAATAAATTCATGCGCTTTCATGCTTCAGACTGCTTCGTTCGTGCCATTGTGCACAAACTACTTATGAACACCGCTGAAAACCATGATGATATACAGTCTAAGGACACTTGTGACCGTTTCCGGTTTATTTATTTATTTTAGTTTTGTGCGTCTCTTCGCCCGTTTGCAGTTTGTCTAACTTGCAGCATTGGCGACAAAATCGAGCTAACTTTTTGTATCTTTTTTTGTATCTTTTTTTTGTATCTTTTTTTGTATCTTTTTTTGTATATTTTATTTGAGTTTATTTGGTTTGCTGCTCAACGCCAATGTCTGCAGGGGCGTAACACCTCATTTAGTTACCTTGCATGAACGTTTCGCTGACGTTGTTGGGCGTGCATATATCATGGGGCGTGTCAAACGCTTTTGCCATTGCCAACGTACGAAAGTATACGTTTTTTTTTTTTTCAGGTCCGATTCAGTTTTCGTTTGAAATCAAGTGCTGTTTTTGTTGTGGTTTCATAGTGCTTTTTCACACACACACAGGCATATCAAGTACTAACCATTTACTTTGAATACCATCAGGCACATTTCGTCCTTCGCTTTGCGTATCTTTTCACTTTTCTTTTTTTTTTTTTGCTTTAGAATTTATGGACAATTTTTTATTTTCTTTTTATTTTTTCAATTTATTTATTTTTTTTTTTTTTGTACACTCATGTGCACAATCAATTGAAAGCCACTGATTTTTACACACACACACACAGACAGACAGTCTGCTTTCATTTTTGTATGTGTAAAGATTGCTTGAAATAGTATTATAAAATTTGCCGCCGTGCATACCCTACCCAATCCAAGGCAACCCAAACCAGCCAACTAGCCAACCATGCGCTTGTCGTTGTCTGCTGCTATTTTGGTTAAAATGGCAAGTTCAAAGTCTTTTGTTGAGTTTAGAAATTCTTGAGCTGCTTGGTTGACTTTTGCGCTTTGCAATTGTAACGTTTGAATGTTACCTTTCTATGCGTAACTGTGCGTCTCTCTATGTGTGTGTCTGTGTGTGTGAGCACTATCATGTTATTGCCACAAGCATTGAGCAAATTTCACCTTTTCGCCTTTGAGATGTACTTCAAAAGATACAAACAGAAAAGATACGACAATGAAAAAAAAAACATCAAGATGGCTCAAGCAGAAATTCTTCGACGTCCGCAAATTTTCTTCCGCTCACTTAGGCTCACAAGCTACTTGCTTAGCTTTGCTTAGCTTAGCTCGGCTTGCCATTCTGCACTAGTCTCAATTCAATACTTTTGTTAGCCTGCCACATACACGTCCTTGACGTCCTTTGGCCATTGCAACGCATTTTGTTGCTACAACTTCAATTGTGTCATGCTCAAGCACATCTGCGCGCTTGTGCGGTAATAAATCGTTACTTTTTGCCTTTACGATTTTTCGATTTTGCTTTTGTTGTTCTTGTTGTTGTTGTTTTGTATCTCTTGCCATTATCATTTTCATTTCTTAGCACAAATTGTTTGGCTTTGAAATCTTGTGCTTGTGCTTGTATCCTTGCAGCCTTAGATGACAACGTGCGATATGCACAAACTAATTTGCTCATTTATATATATTATTATTTTTTATTTTTCTTTCTTACAACATTTCTAATGCCAATGTAACTCATGATAAATCTACAATGCATTGTAAGACCTTAGCACAATTGTTATATGTTTGTGAGTCGTGATTTGCCTTTAGAGTTATGCGCTTTCAATTTTTATATTACAACATTTGAAAAAGTTTAAAAAATAAATTAAATAAAAAAAGGTTTTCAAAGACAGCGAAATTCTGTCGCATGTCCTTACACAATATAATGTAACACATGACTTCTCACAAATACATTTTCATTGTATTATGTTATGTTATGTAATATGCTACAACAATGTTGTTATTTACGTAATGTCGCGTATGCAAAGCATCTTCGCACAATGCAATGACCCAAGCATTGTTTGTGTCCTTTATAGCGCAAAATATTTGAATTTGCTTGTGAGATAAATCGTGGCACACAGCTGCCATGAAGGCTAAAGTTCAACTTCAAATGTTGCGAAAATCTACATAAATTTTATTACTTAAGTTATTTTAGTGCGTTTTACAACACTAACCTTTGTTAATTTCTCGCCCTTTTAGGTAAATGGCATATGGGCGTTGCCTAATTTCGTATGTGATTTCTATATAGCCATGGATGTGATATGCTCAACTTCATCGATTTTTAACTTAGTTGCAATATCAATTGACAGGTGAGTCTTTCTTTCAGCACTATACAACATATTGTTCAGCACTGTGATAAACCATCTATTACAGATACATCGCTGTGACGCAGCCAATAAAATATGCAAAGCACAAAAATAGTCGACGTGTTTGTCTAACGATTCTACTCGTCTGGGCGATATCGGCGGCCATTGGTTCACCGATAGTACTGGGCTTGAACAACACGCCGAATCGGGATCCAGATGTGTGCGCGTTCTATAATGCTGACTTCATACTCTACTCATCGCTGAGTAGTTTCTACATACCGTGCATAATCATGGTGTTTCTGTATTGGAATATCTTCAAAGTGAGTTTTTTTTGGAAAGATTTATTAGAGGACTGATAAATACTCAGGGTGACATTTTATACAGCTACTTATACACTTTTGGTATGTGGTCTTTTCACTCGAAATTCAGGAAACATGTCGTTATCCCAGAACATTTGACACAAGTTAAGCCGATAGGTTTAAGAGGGAACTTGGGGATTAAGGAATGACTTGATTGAGAAGAAAATATTATTAATTAATACGAAGACTTACTGTGAGTTTTGCTAAAGACAGTTTAAATTGTCTGACAATCTGTCTTTGGGTTCCATGAATAAATTTATATGGCGAACTAAATAACTTGCTTAGAGACCGAGTGACAGTAGGTTATCCAAAAAAACCAAAGCAATAACATAAATGATTAAGAGGTTACGTCTGCTTAGAATTTTAAAAGAATCGAATTTTTTTGCATTTTCTGAGGGTATAATATCTTGAGATATATGTATATCTCTGAAAATTTCAAGATGATCCGAAGAATATTTTTCGAATCATAAAAAAATTAGCAGAGGCCTCTCTGACGCTCGAAATTTTGCTGAAATAAACTTCAATTAATATGTAATAAATTAGTATTATTACTTTTATAAAAGTGATGAAATTTCTATTAAAAAAAAAAGATATTAAAAATACTCGATTTTTCGTGACTCTAAGGAGACATAACCCCTTAAAACCCTGGTGTTTCAGTCCACATTAAAGACTCAGTTGTATAACCGAATGAGAGATAATCATGAAGGGCATTCTATTTATTTTTATAACCCCTTAAATTAAAGGAATGAGTTTTTACGTTCCGGAATTAAAGCGGTGAATAATTAACGGAGCGCTTCGATTGAATTGACCTGAGGACATGTCGGAAGTGTTGACTTGTCGATAACTCAAATGTTTACATTAATGTTGTTTTACATACAAACTCACTGGCTCTTTCTCTTTTTCTTTTTCACTTTCTCTTGCCCGTTGCTTTTGTCTTTCATACGGCATTTTTACGTTATCTTTGCTGACATGGTCACTTGTGATTGCTACAGGCATTGCGCAGTCGTGCGCGGAAGCAACGTGCGGCACGTAAGCCTCACCTATCTGAGCTGACTGGCGGCAGTGTTATAGAGAATATTGCACAGACACGACGATTGGCCGAGACGGCACTTGATAGTACACGGCATGCGAGTCGCATTATGCCGGACGAGCCGGCAACAAACACGGCATCCGGTTCGAATGAAGAGGAAGATGAGAATGCCATATCGCCAGATATCGATGATTGTCATGTTATTGTCAATGATAAGTCCACCGAGTTTATGTTGGCAACTGTTGTCGAGGAGACTGGCAAGTAAGTACAAGTACACAAATACACACACACACACACACATACACACATACATACATGCACCAAAAACCAATCGAAAATTGTAAACAGAAATAAAGCCAAAAATGAAATCAAAATCAGACAAGGCATTTCTCTGTCACAAGCCACATGCCCCCGCCCCCTGAGCCAAGCTGAATTAATTAGCAAAAGCGTAAGCGGTTGAGGGGCACATTTCTTGCAGCTCAACTCAACACAACACAACACAACCCATCATGACAATGAAATGGTTAAAGCAAAATCATGCTAACTTGTCTATCTTCTATCTTCATATATTTGCACTTGGGGCAAAATTTCTGTCAAAAAGATTCGTTCACTCATTCGTTCGTTCGTTCATTTGCTTGTTCATTTCACCGACGCTTCTTTTTTTTTTGCAGTTGTGCATTTTTGCAAATCCGTAACGTTCGCAAAAATGCTAGAAAAATGCATTGAGCGTCAATGAGTTACCCTTGGGAGCGCACAGGCAAGCCGACACAGATACACACACACACAAGTATTGAGTAAGGCATGCAAAAAGTATGTGCCAATACGCCCGGTGGTCCGTTGTTCCAAGTATATCACACAGAAGTCAATAAAAGCCATAATCTCCAATGTGCATTATACAGTACACACACAGATACACACACACAGTTACAATGCAGGCTTGCGAACCTTTTGATGAGTAACTCTTTTGATTACGCTTTCCTATGAACTCCATCAAAGTATCTCAGCATGTTGAAATATGTTCAACCGTAGCATTTTCATTGCTGTGCTGTTTCATGTTGTACTCATGTTGTTGTTGTTGTTGTTGTTGGCACACAACTATCAACGCCAACAACAGCCAAGCGATTGGCTTTTGTCATGCTGCCATTGCAACGAACAAAAGGCCAAAGTAGTATTGTTTCGGCCTCTGTTCGTATTGCTTACATGCCTTACATGGCACAATCATTGATTTTCCATAATGAAATTGTTTTCAGCGCAGATTTACTAAATGCTGACGATTCGTATCTCTGCACTGAATGTTGCCATTAATGCCTAGTGTAACTGACACACACTGTGTACACAAGTGCCGATATTGCTGATGATTATGGTGATGATTTGTTAGTGGCAGTTAAAGTGCTACACAACGATTAAGACAATCGGCAAAAGAGTAAACTAATTAAGGCGCTTTTTTTATTGGTGGTTTTAAAGAAAATTTTTGAGCTCAATTAAAAGTGACTTAAGTCATTTATTAATACATGTCTCGACTTTATTTTTTTTGTTATAAATACATTTTATTTTATTATACGGGATAATCCAGATACCTCTTTAAAGCCTACTCAACTTTAATTTGCAGTTTCTCCAGCTCAAAAAAGTTTCAAGTAACCACTGATAGGTGTCGCTAGTATTTTTTAGCCCTGTACTTTAGAATTTTGTTGAGTTTTTAATTTTAAGAAAATAGTGGCCGCTTTTCAAGAACAATTTAATTGTTTTTTGTATAAAAAATTGCATTAAAATGGTAAAAAAAAATAACTACGTACAAACCTACCCTAAAATCACTAACAAAATGATGACATTAAGAACAATCTGAACAAAACTGGCGGCGAAATCTAGCACAGTAGACTCTCATCACCTTTAAGAGTAATTTAATATAAATTTAATAAATTATTTTAGATTTATTTGATGCTCAAAGCATGTTCATTTCCTTAAGAGATTTGGCAAGTTTTTAAAATTTCGTAGTTTTAAAATGCGTTAACAGAAACGTAGGATTAAAATTTTGCATTGAAAGTTCGGTTCACAAAAAAACAACGTTATATACACTTATGTGCCACTGTGCGCTACACACACATACGGCAGTTTAACTTAATAGTAGCAGATAATTACAAAACGATACAATAGCGCAACTTTATTGCTAATTTTCTTCTATCAAAAGCTGAGCTTGCTTATTGTAACAGATTGCTTAGTAATCTGTTTACCCACAAGCTACTGTCTTTTCAAAAAAGATTTCCAGTTTATTTGGCAACAAGTGTGCACAAATTGATCACTTATTGAATACTGTCAAGCCATGGCAGGTCAAGCAAAATTACCCAAAAAAAAAAAAACAAATCAGAAAAAATCGCCTTCATCATTGAGCTGTGCGAATGTTGAAGCAAAGTCAATTAGCACACTGACGGCTTAATGAATAAACACATTGTACAAGCGCAGGTGAAACGCTGTCAAGGTTGACTGTTTCGGCCAAGCCTATTTAAGCCCTCACTATAATGCATAAACAGAAATGGTGTTATACTCGGCTTTGCTGAAGCTTGTATACGCTTGCAAGCATTTTGCCAATTATGCTGGGAACATTTAAGGTTCTTGAGATAAAGAAGCTTAGCCATGAACATTTTCTAATTTTTTTTTGAACCCGAAATCGCATTTATAAGATTTTCTTTCTAGAAATCCCATTTATAAGATTTTCTTTCTAGAAATCCCATTTATAAGATTTTCATTCTAGAAATCCCGTTTATAAGATTTTCATTCTAGAAATCCCATTTATAAGATTTTCTTTCTAGAAATCCCATTTATAAGATTTTCATTCTAGAAATCGCATTTATGAAATTTTCTTTCCAGAAATCCCATTTATAAGATTTTCTTGAAACCTTAACCTTATTTTGGTCCGATCGTTCCTAAGAGCGCTGTATAATAAGACGCCGATTCTTCGTCCTTTTGGAAAATGCTAACTTAGTAGCTCAAAAAACATATTTTGGACCAATTAATTCCATAGCAGCTTTATGCTATAGTGATCCGATCCAGATAATTCTGAGGTGTTTGCACTTGAAACAGACTGACTTACGTACATACATGACTACGGTCGTGCTGTTCAAAAATATATATAACCATTATATAGTCGGTGATGTCTCCTACTCTGCGTTGCAAAGTCCATCACAAAGTTAATATACTCTTTTGCCAGTGCTCAAAAACAAAACGTTGAATGAGTGCTTCTGAGTAACACTTAAACAAAAAGGAAATAGTCGAATTACGCGTGTATAATTAAGCAAATTTTAACACGCATTTCTCGTTCTTGTTGTACTTTTACACTTTCCATATTAAAAGCTGATTTATTGTCTCGTTTCAATTAACACTTGAACTTTTATTGTATTATTGTTTTTTTTTTATTATAATTTTTATTTTCTTTTTTTCGCTTTGGGTTTTCTTCGCTTAATGCTTTTCTTCTTCTTTCATATATAAAACTTTTCGTCGGAACGGAACACGTACATAATTAATGATGCTTGACTGCTGCTAATTGATTGATTGATTAATGGCTGGCTTGTTCGATTGATTGTGCGTTCGCTTGATTGCAACAATTGTAATGACATTTTCTGTTGCGTTTGACTACAATTGAAGCAGCGTTGTGGCACAGATAACAACACAGCCGCAGTTGGTCGTCGCTGATCCAAATGGTAATCATGATTCTGGTTATGCACCATCAAACGTTGACGATGTCCTTGCAGGAGGCGCTGCCGTTAGCAGTACAACGCCGCCGGATAGTCCAGTACCAAGTGGCGCAACATTGCAACGCTCAAGCGTGAGCAGTCGACGTAATGCTGGCGATGAATCGCCCAAGCGTGGTGAACCGGCACTCAGGTAAAATTTTCACACCACCACTTAAACATTTTTAAATATATATACAGCTGTGGCCAAAAAAATAGTAACGCTACTAACGAAATTTTACATGTTTCAAGAAAACAGCAAAGTTGATCATTTTCAGTTTGTTTTATTTTCAAGAAGGGCAGGAACAACTGTTTCTCAATATCATATATCAAATTATTATCATAAAGACGTTGGGATCTAATGATCCAATCTAGAAGATTGAAAATGTAGTCTTCAATGCACTATTTTGGAACTTTACTCATGTCCTTTTGATAGATCTAAATCAGTGATATATACTTTCTGGATTATGACAGCACATCTTATAACATATTTGAAGCTGAATTTCCTTGGTATTTCTTAACAAATTTGCTAGTCAAACTTAAATATAACAAAAGTCATGTAAAATATTACAGTGAGTCCTTGGGGTAGTAGTTCAAATTAATATACAAACCCTTAGTTAATCAGGAACGTTTGAGTAGTTCGGATACTAATAAAAAAAAAAAAAAATAGGCAAAAAAGAAAAATCCAGTAATCCGAACGATTTGTTAAGATAAGTTTATGAAAAATAAATAATCTCTGGAACATTTTCAGAACGATTTTGGATAATTGGTTTATTAGAGGCAATCGCAAATTCATTATACGGCAACGCTACTATTTTTTTTTTGAACGCAACTGTATTCTTTGTAGACGTGCACTTATATTACTCAAATAACTTGTGATTGATTGTTTTATTATATATGTAAATGCATTCAATACTTAATTCTTGCCTTTCTCTTCTCTTCCCTTCTCTTCACTACGCTTTACTTACCTTTTTATTGGCTCACGCATACTCATACACAGCGTTGCCATGAAGCCTTTGTCGTTCGTACGTTATGGCGTACAGGAGGCCATGACACTGGCACGCAACGATTCAACGCTATCAACAACATCGAAAACGTCCTCGCGCAAGGATAAGAAAAACTCGCATTCCTCAAGGTGAGTCACAAATAAACAAGTAAATAAATATATAAAAAAAAAATAAAATAAACAACAACAACAACAGCACTAAGTAACTCATAATAATTACAAACATTAGCGTTGCGATAATCTCAAACGTTGCCAAACTTGAAACTCAATTTGAATGTCAACTTTATTTTGTTTCATTTTTCTTCTTTTTTTTTTTTTTGCTTTACTTAAATTTGCATACTGCCACACTAACATTGCCTGTCCGGCTGTCTGGTCCGGTCCTTATGCGCAGATTCACGATTTACAAAGTACACAAGGCATCCAAGAAGAAGCGCGAAAAATCATCAGCGAAAAAGGAGCGCAAGGCCACAAAAACCCTCGCCATCGTTTTGGGTAAGTTTTGCGTTAAACGTTTACTGCATATACAATTAGGCAAACACACACACACATACACAAAAACAAAGACTTCATATTGCAAAAAAACGGACAAATGTTTTTCGCACGTTGAAGTATCGAAAACAATTGACAAATATATATATATACATATTTTTTTTTTTGAGTTCTTTTTTTTTATTTTACGTTTTTTATAAATAACAAATTTTAAAAACAAAAGTGATTATCAGCTTGTTAAACTAACCTTCGCCTTGCTTCCCCTTTCGTTGCCCTTGTTTGTTACACTTTAATGCTTTTAAACAGGCGTCTTCCTCTTCTGCTGGCTGCCCTTCTTCTCTTGCAACATTATGGACGCCATGTGCGCTAAATTCAACAAAGACTGTCGACCGGGCGTTACAGCTTACATACTCACCACCTGGCTGGGCTATATTAATAGCTTTGTTAATCCCGTCATTTATACGATATTCAATCCAGAGTTTCGTAAGGCATTCAAGAAAATCATGCATATGGGGTGATTAAAGCAAACACGTAAACTACGAAAAAATCGCAAACAGCTAAAATATGCAACAACATTTATAACACAATGCAAAAACAAGAACAAGAAAAAGAACAACAAAAACCACAGTAATAAAAAAAATAAGAAAACCAAAAAACATACAAAACACTTTAAAGTTGACTAAGCACATTTTAAAATGTTGCTTTAAAAGTATATAAGATACAAAATCCCTAATGAAAAATATCTAATAGCAAAAAATGTAAGCCGGACAACTTTTCACTGTGCCAAAGAGGAAGGTAATCAAAGAAAATAATATTTTAACTTATTTCAAATATAGCAAAATCCAAAACTGTTTGTATGTATTATAGCGTCAATATATGATTATATATGTATTAATATCAACGTATGTATGTACTATATTTGTATGTGTAATTTAAGCTTTAAATTTATGTCTTTATTGTTAAGTAAGTAAAAAAATACACGTTATTCGACAAGTTAAAAAAAACTCATTTTGAAAATAACTCAATTGAGTTTATACAAATACAAATACAAATAATAATATACACATATGTATATATGTTAATTATATGTCTGTATGTATTACATAATGTAGTGATAGTACTAACATAAGACGTCATTAAGCGACATCAAGCGCAGCTCAACTATTTTTAGCATGAATTTTATTAACTCAAATTGATTGAAAGCATTTGTTCAAACACTCACACAGTCAATGCTTCCTTTGATGATATTTTTAACGCTTATAAATTGATATTATTTTCATAGCGAAATTATACTTTCGCACTTCAAAACACATTTAACACTTATTGCGCTTTTTGCGCTAAGGCGACACACACAAACATAGAGCATTTGCATTGAGCGTGCAGCGTGACGCATGTTTGTAGGCATCAACTTAGCACATAGAGCACAGTTGAAGATTTGCTAAAAATAACTCAGTTGACTTACAGACGAGCTGTTGCCTCATCACATTTAACTTTTGTACATATCACAAACAATAACAATAACAACATTTCTTTTTATTTGAAAAACAAAATGAAATTTTAATGATTTTAAAGCTGTTAGCAAAAATTTATTAATAAGTCAAATAATATAAAATTTATAAATTAAAATATAAAATATTTAAATAATCCCAAATAAAATACTAAACCAACGATGGCAGAGCATATCTTTAAAAAAACTAAAAACCAAAAACCCAAAAAATATTATAACAAAAGCATAAAAAGAACAGAAAGTATTTTAGATTAAATAAAAAATATATATAAATATGTAAAAAGTTTACGAAATAATCATTTATTTATGGTAGTTAAGTAAAGTGTATAGAAAATTAGCTAAGCGTTAATAATTAGTGTAGTAGTGGAAAATAACTGAGAAGCCCAACATGGTAAGCAACGAACGCAAAGTTTCTGCCGAACAACCAAAAAAGCAACAACAAAAACCAAAACGAGCCAAGCTTTGCAAACAATCATGTGCAGATTTTTGTAAAGTATATAAAATGAGCATCGTTCGATAAGTTTGACAACGCGTATGAACTTTTAAAAAGCACAAATAAAAAAAGAAAAAAAAAAAAAACCGGTATGAGACTTTTTGTAGAATTTGTACTCAAGACTTGTCGAGTGATGTGACGCAATGCAATGCAATGCCTTGCAATGCAACCAACAATGAGCCCCCAAATGCACAAACCATAATGCGTGGAAACTTTGTGGCATGTTGCTTGATGTGGCAATTACCATAAGTATTGAGAATTTTTTTTTTTTTTTTGGCTTAGTGTTAAGCAGTAAAAACTAAGATGAATAATTGTCGCAACGACAGCTCAGCTTAAGGTACTCAAACTAACTAATTACGGCAATTAGTTAATGAAGCTAAAATAGCAAAAGAAGATGGATGAAGTAGTAGTTGAATATATATATATATACGAAGATGAAGAAGAAGCAGAAGTAAAATAATTAAATAATTAGTCGAATTCAACTTGGTTGGTACACAGTACACACACACTGACACACACAAACACATACTAAGGCGTGATATATACGCTGAAATCCTAAGGTCTCAACTTACTTTATTTTAGAGAACTTAATTTAGGCGAATAGAATTAAGTGTGAATCAAATTTCAGTTTGGTTTGTTTAAGCGCAACTAACACACACACACATACACAAACACACAGTAAACTAATTAACTTAGTCAGCATGAAAACACAAAAAGAAAAAAAAACAAGAAACAAAAAATGAACATGCGACAAAGCAGCATGAAAACATAAAACTAATAATTATAGTGAAAAATAAATAAGAATCAAAAATACACTAAACTATAAAAAATATGATTAAATTAAAACAATATTTGGAGCAGCATCAGGGTATATGAACAAAAACAAAAAAAAGAATATGAAAGAAAAAATTCTTTAATTTTAGTATTTAAGCAAAAGATAAAAAATTAAATAAACAACACAAAACCGCATGAATTTAAGTGTGTTTATATGCATAAATAAATAAATAATAATTAAATCAAAAACTTATAATATTAAAACTAACACAATTAAATATAATAAAAACATAAAATAAAAAATAATCAGCAAGAAAAAAAAACACAAAATAAAAATGAATAAATGAATGAACAACAAAACCAAAAAACCAAAAAAGTTAGTTTTAATGACCGTCCTCCTGATTGTTTCTATGTGACAAATAATTAAAAATAAATGTGCATGAAAATAAAAAAAACATTAAACTAAATAATAATCAACATAAAAAAAATACACTTCTCATAAAATAAAAATTCAAAAACTACAAAAATAAATACAACAAATAACAACTGAAACGCTAACTAAAAAAAATACACAAGTATATTTAAAAAAAAAAAAACTTAAAAAAATAAGTAAAGACAACTAAACACGCCAAATGCAAGAATGAAGAAAATAAATATAAATATCTCAACTAAATTTTTTTTTCTAAATATAAAATGCTTAGAGAAACACATTTGCTCACAACTTTTGTATTTTCCTAAAAGGTCGAAAAAATAAATAATCTAAAATAAAATAATTAAAGATTGAAAAAGATGGAATGCGTGATTTTAATTATTTTATAAATTTATTTTATTAACGAGGAAATTTAAAAATAAACTAACGATAGAAATTAAATAAAAAAAAGAATAATAAATAAAAAAATAAATTAAGTACTTGCAAATAAAAAACGACAACCCCAAAAACAAAATATGATGAAACCAAATGAGAAATACAACAGAAAGAAATAAAAACAAAATCATCCTCTCAAAAAAAAAAAAGGAACAAATCCAATACAAAAAAAAAAAATATAATACATATTAAGACAGATTAAATTAAATTAATATATTAAATAACAACAAAAACTCTATCAAACAATACTAAAAAAACTTTTAAAAAAACTTTCCAAATGGCGTTTATGGGAAAACTAAACTCCTTTAGTTTTCTGCTTAAGCCATACAGAGCTGTTTGACAAATAAGAAAGAAAATAAAAACAAATTAAATTAAAGTAAATAAAAACCCAAAAGTAGAAAATACCGCAGAACATAATTAAGTCAGTGTCGAGTTAAATTCTTCAAAAAAAAAATAATCAACTTATTTCCAAAAAGTAAACAATAAAAATAAAATAATAAAAAACATGACAAATTTTCAAATTTATTTAACACAATGCCCAATTATAGTTTAAAAACAAAAAAAAATGTTTGCATACATTTAGGCAAGCAAATTAACTTGTTAAATTTAAATAAATTTTTTTTTTCATTATAAAATCTTTTTAGAATATTTTTTATTATAATTCAGATTATATGATTTGTCTAGCTATACAATGTTTTCAAATATTTATTTTGTTTATGTTTTTTCCATACATAAGTGTTAAACTAATTTTATTATAGTTTTTAAGATATAGAAAAATTAAAAATTCAAAACCAAAGGTTAAAAAATATATATATTTCAGAAAAAAAAAAAAACTTAACTTAAAAGGATAAATGTAATATTAAAAAAAAAAACTAAATTATTGTATGATGAATGTGTAAAGAAAGCAAAGCAAAGTAAAGAAAACAAACAACAAGAAATATAAAAATAAATCTTAGCATCAGACGAAGTAATCGAAGAGGAGAGAAAAAAAAAGAAACTATTTTAAAGCAATGATTTTTTTTTTTAGAAAGTAATTTCTATGTAAAAGCATTTAAAAACAAAATTTAAGCAAAAATGAAAACGGAATGAGAAAAAAAATATTTTTAGGTGTATGTTAAAAACAAAAAAATGAAAGAGAAAAATTAAAAATCCAGTGAAGAAAAATGGAAAACTGAAAACTGAAAACTAAGAGAGAATGTCTATAAATGAAACCTATTTCGACTTCAAACACATAAATAAATAATAAAAACATAAATATAAACAAACGCAAAGTGTTTTATTTATTCTTGGAGGCAAATGTTGAAGGAGGGGAGGAAACAAAGATGAAGAGTAAAAATTTTTGAAAAATGCACAGAACATAGACCAAACAGGTAAAAGGTCGCTCCATAGAACATTGGATAAAGAATAACCAAAAAAAATATTAGTGCGTCGTTTTGTGACTCGTTGTTTCTTTGTCATGATTCACAACTCGTCTTAATTGGTCACAAACAGTGACGAACTGATTTGATCATCACAACAGGAATTTATTGATAGTATTAATAATTACGGAAAAATAATTATTTTTAAATCACTTCGCTTTTATAGCCCTCAATTTTTAAAGGAAGCTTTTCCATTTTCAGGCAAACATTAATTTAACAAGTGACTGGCTGTCTGAGAATCCCTACATCTCACTTCAGTCACAACAATTCCATACAACAACGTGGTTCTGACTTCTTGTGACTGGCGTGAGAATAGTTTGATTAATAATAAAAAATTACAACTTCAATAATTAAAGATGCCTTTTCGGCAGCAAGCAAGCTGAATGTATTCAGTGCTTATTTTGTAGGTCATTTTTAAAGGTCTTCTCCACCTGACTGGATATGTTTTCAAGCCACATCAGAGCCGAGTACCTTCAGTATTCATACTGAGTAGAAAATGAGCTCTTTTTGACTTCTTTATCCCTCTTTGCGACTTGTATTTGGCATTGGAGAGCCCGAATAATGTACAAATGATAGTCAATGCAGATTTTTTTTCACTCTTCGCTTCTCACTCAAGACAACAACTCCATGACCCTGTCTAGTGCGCAGCCCTTGGGTCCTGCTTTGGTTATGACATTTGTATATCTTTAATTGTCTGCAACGACTTCACAAAAGCGAACCAGAACACATTTTCGTTGAGGGAACGAATATTTAAAAAAAGCCTTTTTCGAAGAAGAGTCTATTCAAACAAAGCATAGAGAGACATGTGCACCTTTGTGCATTTTTTTGCGTTCATTGTTTATTTAGAAAAAACTGCAGAAAAAGACTCCGAAATGTTAGAAAAGAAAAGAGAGTTCTACAAATTTGGCAACGCATGAAAAATTCAGCTTGTCCTTTTGCTTTGATAATTTTAGCGACACAAATCACGTTTACGCTTTGTTTATATGTGTATGTGTGTATTTTGTTTTCTTTAGCAAGGACATTTGAACAACTTGCAAGAGTGGCTTTTTATGCAAGCACAAAGATTGAAAGGCTGAGCGCAACAAAAGCGTTGTCGTCCTGCCAACCTGCAGACGGACGCAATGACTGACGGAAGCAGGATCAGGTCAGCCTTGTTGCTAGAGTAACAACATATTTAAGTAATGTGCGCCCCTTTTTTTACTATCAACAACAACAACGTCGCTTATTTATTTAACAAACTGTAAAACATGGCAAAGAAAGAGAGAGAGACAGCATGAGAGTTGGACAACTAGAAAAACAAATAAATAAAAACGACGTTTTTTTTAGCATATTTCACATGCCTACAGAAAAGATAAAAAACTGCGACTATGCATGAGCATGTGTGTGTTTTATATACTCAAGTCTTAAGTAGTCTAAACACTCATGAAGTGCGACAGACATGTCTTTGAGTTGTCCTGTGCCAGTTGAATCAATAGCTCAAGCAAAAAAGTACAGTTGTGCACAAGTGCTTAATGCAACGCGTGTACTTTGTGAAGGTATGAAGGCGGCATGAACTCAATTCAACCTCAGCGCTGTTCAACTCAACTCATCAAAACAACTCTATGTGCAGTTAGTTGCCTTAGTGGCGTCCTTAGCACAAAATGAGTTACTTTGCATAAGTTGGTAATTGCGTTTGTGCCGAGTCACATTTTGGCACGCCACCTCTGCTCTTCTCTTCCCTGCTCTGCTCTTCTCTTCAACAACTTCTTTGGCTTCTTGTATTTTTTTGTTGTTTTCCTTGCCGCTTTTATGACTTGAATGCACAGCGTGGCAAATACTTACGCAAAGTCAACTCATCACAGTCGGTTGAATCACTCACTTGGTCTGTTTGTTTATGAGTTGCGCTCGAGTGACATAAACATAAAATTATTATAAACAAAACCGTTTGCATGCATAAACAAAACTGACAAGAAAAAAAAAATGTTAAAAAAAAACTAAAATGCGTAAAAAATTCATGCTTTTTTTCTAAGCTTCGCTTTTCATTTATTTTTTTTATTTATTTTTTTTTTTTTTGCTTTTTGTGCAAAAATACGTACGCAACTCGCTTGAACTTAGCTGAGTTGTTGCTGCTTAAGTGCTGCACTGAGCATCGTTGTTGCTGTTGCTTGTTGTTGCTTGTTGTTGTTGCTTGTTATGAGGTGCGCATGTGTTAAATGTTAGTTGACATAAACTAAGTTAGTCGCAGCCACACGCAAATGCACAAACATACACGAGCAAAGCTGCATGCACAGTTATAAACAAATACGCACCGCCACATTCCCATGGCGTGAAATTTAGCCAAGTCGACACAAACACACACACACACACACACACACACATGCATGCCAAGGCAAAACACAAAATCTACCAAAAAGCAAGAAAAATCCTCTAAAAACAGTGAAAATTCTAGAAGAGGCAAAACTCACTCACATTAAATGAGTGTTGGTTGTGTGTTTGGTTTGGTTTGCTTGGTGGGCGTGTGTGTGTGCGTGTGTTTGAGCGTTTGGCTTTCTTTTTCCATAGTGGTTTACAAACTAACTTAAAAACTAAATTCAGGCACGTGTGCTGTTGCCACAAGCAAAATACTTGCAAAAGCATCATAAAATACAAAAGAAAAAAGAAAACAGTAAGAGAGCTATTTTCGGCTATGCCGAAACTTATATACGCTTGCAAACGTTTCACAATTATTCTTATTAGAAAATATTTTTTTTTAATTTTCCAATAAGAATCATATACGTAGCCACGCCCATTTTCTAATTTGTCTTAAAGAAGGCAATGTAATCAAACTTCACTACATTTTGCAATCTTGTATCTCGTCTGCTCAGAGAGAAGTCCCATTTTTTAAATTTTCGCTGTATGGGCGGTACCACGCCCTTATGTTTGATGCTTATAAAACTATGGATTATAGTCAGGCCTTAAGAAAAATACGTAATTTCAAAATTTGGTCTATTTATATTCAAGATCAAAAAAGTTTTTCTAACAAAAATCTTCTTTTTTGCCGATCGTTCCTATGGCAGCTATATGCTATTATAGCCCGATCTTGATCATTTTAGCATTGTATCTTTGTTTATGTCAAAGAAGTTTTTATGCAAAATATTGAGTCGATAACTCCAAAAACACGCTGTTTTTTAAGCAAAAACGTCATTTTTGACGGATCGTTCCTATGGGAGCTATACGCTATAGTAACCCGATCTTAACCATTTTTGCACAACATCTTTTTTTAAATCATAGAAAACTATGTGCAAAATTTTGGGTTGATAACTCAAAAATCACACTATATTTCAAATAAAAACCTCATTTTTGACCGATCATTCCTATAGGAGCTATATGCTATAGTGGTCCGATCGAAATAATTCTGAGATATACAGTGACTGGACATATCTGAAGAACTTCTGTGCTGTAAATTTTTTCGATATGCTTGAAAACTCTAGGAGGAGTTTGCACTGAAACAGACAGACAGACGGACATGGTTATTTGAACTCATCTCATCGAGCTGATCAAGAATATATATACTTCATATAGTCGGAGATGTCTCCTTCTCTGCATTGCAAACTTCACGACAAAGCTAATATACTCTTTTTGCAAGAGTATGAAAGAAAACTCAACTTACACGGCGTATGCGTAATAATGTGTGTGTTGCTGTTGCCTTAAAAGTTTTGAGCTTGAGCCAACATTTAAACTAATCCGTTCAAGTCTAATTGCGTAGCTTTTTTTAGAGTAGTTAACTTAGAGCAGTGACGACTGAAATTTACTTTTCGCCACTACGTGTGAGACACACTCAAACCGAAAGCTACGAATTAATTAAGTGAAATGTAAAAGTTGCGCGTCAAATATAAGAAACCTTACTTGAATGTAATATGACAAAAAACACTGCTTAATAGAATTAAATCTGAAAATAAATTCAAGCCAACAAAGTTCAATGTTAGATATTTATTGATCATAAATAATAATGGCACAAAACCACAAAAAAGAAAAAAATAAAAAACTATGCAACTCTGTTCGTATCTGCGGTCGATAAGAAAGTTTGCAGACACATTAATTACTTTGACTTATCAGCTCCAGCTTGCCATCTAACCACATATAAAAATTTGTGGCAGGTTGTTCGAAAACAATTTTAAGACTTGTTTTTGTGCTAAAATGCATCTTGATGACGAATGAAAAAAATGTGGAAGTACTTCACTAACTGCAGTGGACTGTATTAAATAAAATACATGTTTTCAAGGCTATTTCAATAAACAATAAAATCGAAAACGGTCGCTTGAATTTGTCAAGGAGAATTTAAGCATTTTCGCCGTAATCGGTCACCAACAAATGTTGTAGTTTTTGTTATTCCTCTTTGTGCGCTGTTCTATTTTGAGTTAAGCATTGGAGTAGGCGATTAAACAGTTCGTTTTCTACTTTATCTGCATATTTTTTATTGAAGATATTTATTAAAACCGATAGCTAACTAAGTAAGAAGGCAGATCGAACATGCATATGATTGCAGATGATTGCTGGAGATATGATACTCCATTGCTGATAGGCTTGTTCAAGAAAAGTTTCCTCGAGCATACCTACTATAAGAATATTTTGTAGTATTTGATATATTTTTAAGTAAAATTACTTAAAATAAAAACTAATTATTAAAAATAGATTTAAAAACAAGCCCGCCTATTTTGACAACTCTGAACTGACTTTGAATACACTAGTTGTGTGCACATCGAAAATGTATGTAACACCTAAGAGGAGGTATGGAAGATCCTATAAAGTATTTTCAATCTTGATCAGTAGCGAAAGCGAAATTGATTCTGGCATCTTCATTTGTCTGTATGAACGCGTTGATCTCGTAAATTAAAATAGGTAGAACCAAAATTCAAGTTTATTTTGTGGTTCCCCTCCAGGGCTTAGTTTAGCGGTAAGGGTATCTCGACTGCAATTCATTACTGGTTATATTTTTAAATTATTGGACAATCGGATAAGGTTAATATGATTGAACGAGGATCTAAACCAAGTGTAAAAAATTAACTCTTCAATTATCAGAGGTACGATTAAAGAACATTTGCTGTAAATTGACGGAAAGCATTTTTCTAGCTGGAATAATTTTTATTTCTTTCGTCTCTTTGTGATTTTCGCTTATGATAAATGCTTTAATGAAGAGAAGATTAGTGTATGTATCTTTGAAAATATTTGACGAATGAGTTTCTCGGATATTTTTTCGCAAATCTTCTTTAAGATCTTTTCTTTTTTTTCTACTTTAGACTAATTGAATACTCTTTATATACTCTTTATATAAATCTATTGAAAGAAACTGAGAACTTGTTCAAAATAGAAATCTATGTTTCTATAATCCCTCTTTTTGATTGAAATGTTTGTCTCAATGTAAATTCCTTTAATGATAACGAAATGTACAAAATTATCCTTTTCTAATAAAGGCTTCATATGTGGCTTAGTAAAATGTTTGTGTTATTTTAGGCTGGAGTATTTTGCCTTATTTTATTAGTAAGAAAATTGTAAAACTCTACAAAAATCTCTTATGTAATCTCTGCACTTCTGTTTGTGTTGACAAATAGTAAACTCAGAGCTTTACAATTTAAAAAACTCATTTAAATTTTACAACTGGGAAATGTGCAACAGCAGCAAAAAAAAAACAAAATGAAAAAGAAGAAAATAACCAAGAATAAGAAAAAATTTGAGCAAGAGCACGTCAAACAATGACAGCAAAAACAACAGCGATAACAACAACAAAGTCAACCTAATCTCAGTTGACAGTTGAAGCATTGCACTTGTCAGCACGTTTTCAATTGTGCGAAACATTTCAATTGTTGCAAAAAAGCACAATCAAGCCAAAGGAAGCAGTAAATTCCAGTACAGTAGTCTCTTAGTGGCTGGAGAATTTCGGGGTACTTCCTGGAGTATTTACTTTATAATAAGAATGTTTGAAAAACAAAAAAAAAACAATTTGAGAAATAAAATTCCAAATAACTTCTTAGCTTAGTCTTTATTGAAAATGATAATTCTAATTTCTAAATTTTTATAAAATATAATATATAATATTTTAAGCACCGCTGTTCACTCACCAATATCTTAACGTATACCTATGTTTCTTCTTCACCAGATTTGTTCACCATTGAGCAACATCTGGTGAAGAAGTTTTCAAGATCTGTACTGGAGATACATGGTAATAATCGAATTGAACCAGGACCACATGCCTCCGTATCTCATACTAAATTTCAATTTGATACCTTTTCAGGATCTTGGTTTGAATGGCTATGCAGACAGACGGTTAGCCATGGATATCTCAGTCGATTTCCTATATCATTTTGATTATTGATGGGATCTTGATGCTTATCAGTTATGAATTTAATAAGGTCTTGCGTAGGGTATTCAAGTACTTATGCTTGAAATAAACAACAACAAGAAGAAATACACTTAATGTCATTAAAATCCAGTAAGGACTTGCGTTCGAGTGCACTAGACTTCTAGATACCCTATACCTTCAATTTGTTATATTATTATTATAAATTCATTTCCATTCAATATCATATATGCAAATTTTTGGACTTCTAGACCAGTTGATGCCAGAGCTATAACGTTGTTCTATTTTAGTTATTTTTTTTTTTTTGTACCTAAAGAGACTTCAGTTCTTTGCTCTTCAACCCTAAAACAACTATAGTTTTTGAGATCGAAGCGTTCATAGAGACTGTTGGACAGGCATGGCTTAATCGACTTCTCCTTCGATCTCTGCCATGCTGCCTTTTAGGTGGAATGTTAATAAACTAATGTTCCCCTAACTAATGTACAGAGCATACACAAAAACACTTTCAAAATGAAATGAAGCTTGATTTTGCCATTATGAAAATGGCATGGCGTCGAATCAATCCAACAACATGAAAAGCTGCTCGTAACATAATTAATCACGTTGAAAATTCAACTACCAAATTTCAAAATGATTTTTAAATCCCAAGCGACAATTTATCTGATGCTCGAAAATAAATTATAACTCAAGAGAAAGCACAAAAAAAAACAAAAAAAAAACGAAAAACAATAAAAATAAAAGTAAAAGTAAAAAAAATCGAGGAAGAATAAAAAACAAACAAGAAGGAAAACGAAAAATGAGAAGGATAAAAAAAACAAGTTATCGAAGGGAAACATTTCGTTGTAGAAGTGCGACAATAAAGCGAAATGCAGCAATTGCATAATAAATGGCGGCAATGAACAGGACAAAGCAGCAAGCAAGGCAGCGGCAGCGGCAGCTTCTGCGCTTTGCTTTGCTTTGGCTTGGTCGAACTCATATTGGTCGTTTGGGTTGCGCTCTTGAACGCTGAAATTTATAACCTTATTGTAAATTCCAACGATTTTCAAAAGACGCTTGGCGTGCTCGCTGCTGCGAACGTACTTTGTGGCAAGGCGTAAATAATGATGGGCGTGGCAGTGTAAGTACAGCGGCAGAGTGAGAGCAAGTATGGGCGGTGTGAGTATTGCGAAGACGCAAGTGTCAAGGAGTAGTAAGTAGTAAAGTAAAGAGCATAGATGGCCAAGAAGAAGAAGTCGATAGCAAAATTAAGAAAATGCCATTAGGTTGGAGACAATAGCAGTCTGACAGCAGACGAACGTTGAAGAACGCTCCAGCAGAAGCAGTCTTCTAGCACAGAGCAAATCTTAGTGAAGTTATAAGCATAAAGAAACAAGCAGCCGCCGCCATTAATGGGCGTTTGGCGATTGGACATGCCACACTAACAGTAAGAGTCGCCACACGGCCAGCCAGCCAGCCAGCCAATGGTCGTCCTTTGTTGCGCCTTTGGTCGCATTTCTGCTTGAGTGTCACTGACTGCACAGCACTCATAAAACGTCTTCTACTCATGCTCTCATTGCTGCTGGTGTTGGTGCCACTTCACTTGCCACTTGCCACTTTTCACTTACCACATGCCACACGCTGCACGCTGCACATACAACACGGTGGCCAAGCGCAATAATAAATTTTATAAAAGTCATTAATCTTTTTCAAATGCTTGACTGCTTTAGATTCTCCTTGCTACACTTGCCTTGCTGTTCATTGCTACTAGTTTCCAATAAAACAACGTAATAAGATGTCCTAAAGGAAAAAACACGCACACACACGCACACACACGCACACACATTTATAGAGAACACGTACTTTACACATGCAACGATTGCTTTTACGTGTCTGCAATTGAAGCTTTGCAAGTCGAAGCGTTCGAAATAGCAATTCTGTGTTGATTATTTGTTAATGACCAAGATCACATAATTTTTATGCTTGCAACATTTCTATTATCAATTATACGTGATCACACGTTAATTGCCAACATTTATTGAGCGTGAAATCGAGATTTAAAAATTTATATACCTTTTATACTTCGATTAAATATGTTTCGCCTTTCATGCATTGCTGAGAAGGCTGAGAGAGATTTGTTATTAAGCCCTTTCTATTTTACTACTATTTACTGTTAATCAATATTGTATTTTACCATATAATCTAAATTCAAGGCATAATTAATTTTTTTTTTTTAAATAAATTATTTAAGGTTTATTGAAATTGAAACCAATGGGTTAAGGAGCTAAAATACTCAACAAAACCAGAACTCTCAAGCTTAAAATAAAAATTTCATTTACATGTCTTCTGATCTGAACTTTGAGAATGAAGAATCCGGGCCTATAAGGTTCTTTTCCGACACTGAAATGTTTAAATGTTTAAGACTCTGCTGAACAACTAATTAAGTGCCAGAATTTATGACAAATGATGGTTACATAAAACTGTGTTTCAGGTTTCAAAAATATGCAAATTAATAATACTCGTAAAAGATTTAACATTTCATTTTATTTTTTGGGACCACAAAAGTACCTTATGGCACCTGTTTTCCTTTGATGACATTATTATATTTTTGTCTATTTAAATTGCACATACTTTCGACCACTGTCCGGATTACTCAACTGTTCCGATTATAGTATGAATAAATTTCGAAATACTTTATAAAAGTGCTCATAAAAATTTAATGTTTAATTAAGCAAGACACTGAAAAAGATTTTAATTAATTAATCCACTGCTCAATCATCTATGTTTTTTTTTATACAGGCGATTTCGACTTGATTCACATTTATATCTATTATTAAATATTAATAACCTTAAATGCCTTTAAACATTTTTTAAAAAATTATTAATGCAATAAAATTAATTAATTAATTTTGTAATTATTAAGAATTATGAAATTTATGCATTATTTATTATTTTTTAGACATCTTTGAGCCAAATGGTTTTCTCATTTTTTCCTGAGATATGAAGGTAAATATTGTAATCTGGTTTATAGAGGTATTTATATATAGAAGCACTTATAAACTGTTCGAAGCCTTTAGCCTTCTTGATTAGCGTATGTGCGGAGTAAGGAGTTCTGAATTAGGAAAATTATATTTTATTATATTATTGAGCTTTTATATTATATAAATAATTAAAGAAAGAAAATATACACAAACATTTTGAGACACATATGTATACTACATGATGGTAATACAATACACTTTAATATGTACACAAATATATGCACATACAAATTTAATTTATTCTGCGCTGAATGCGTAAACTTCATAAAAACTTATCAATTTGATTGGATTTGTGCTTAAGTTAGTTAATGCAAGCTTCTTACATGGCTTGCTGTAATTTTAATCAACTTTTCAATTTAAATTTATATTAATACTGGATACTGAAACCCGTGTATCTTAATAATATATGCAACTGTATTTTCTTATTTAATTTTTCACATACACATGTGCAAACTCATAAATATGCAATTTGGTATTTTATGAAAATAAATTTTTAATTTCAAATATTTTGAAGAGAATTGAAAATTCATATTTTAGTGTCGGAGTATGCAACACATTCGATATGCCAAATAAATATTAAATAGAAATTTTTAGCAAGAAGCACACACGTACACACACACACACACGATTAAAGGCCTAGATAAATAACGCTTTAAATGCCAAAAAGGCTTATGGCAAAAGATGCCAAAAGTTGCATACCGAATGACAGACAGAGACAGGTGTAAAACGAGCTGAAGACGCAATACCAATTTAAAAGCCGGAAGCGTTACGCATAGCAACAGGAAAAGGAAAAGGCAATGAAGCGACCAAAAAACAAAAAGTCACTGAAGTAAAATAAACTAAAGCGCAAAGCAAACAAAACTAAAAGAGAATCAAACCTAAAAGTGACTATGCACAAGGCAAAATAGTTTAAACATAACAAATATTAATATTGCTGCCAATATCTATGCATATTTATACCTGACTGGACTGCTCAAGCCGACGTGTGTGCGTGTGTGTGTTAGCGAAGTATTTCATTTCTTATACATATATATAATATTCGAAAATATAGTTTCATGCAGCCAGTGAAGCGTATGCGGATTAGAGCTTGGCCCGAAGAAGCTGAGACTGACTCAGGCTGACTGTCTTAGGCTGAACCGCAAGCACAACAGTTAGGCCCAAAATATTATGCCTTTCCGTTGGCCAAAAAAAAAAACGAAACACACATTTTCCGCTTACGCTACAAATTTTATTAAACGACACGAACTTGCTAAACTTGACGCTCAACACACACACACACACCATAGACACAGTGCCAAGCAGTCAGCGCTTGTGGTAGTGTTGGTACGGTGTATACATGTCACACGTCACATGGCCAAATCGCAGCCAGCTATGTTACAAAATCCCGTGCTGCCACACATCTTCAATATGACTTTACACATGTATATGTATCTTGTAGCAAAAGCATTGCCAATGTGGCTACGTTGGTTGCTCTGTTCTGTTCGGTTCTATTCTGTTCCTTTCTTTTCTTCACTGCTCTTCATTTATCGTGTCCCAAAAGGTTTTTTGTCTTTCTACTTCAGTGCCTTGCTAGCTCATCGCGTCCTTTAGACACTAGCATGTATGTGTGTGTGTGTGTGTGTGTGTGTTTCTTTCTGCTTGTTGACTTTAACTTAAAATGGATATTTCAATATTTTTATGCATAGCTGCCTATAAAATAACAAAGTCAACCAACACATGCTGCCGCCGCCACCAAACCAACATAGCAACGATTTCACAATTTTCAGTCACTGAACCAAAGCAAATCTTAGCCGGGCATTTGTTTTGGCTCAAAATTTCTTCTTAACAACCATTGAAACTCATATGAACAATCAGTTTTTATGCTAGTTATCTATGCACACAATTTGTTGCCAAGCTTAGCAAACGTTAAAAGCTATTTTACGGCAAAGTAACCACCAAATATGACTCGTTGCCTAACATAAATGGGTTTAATATTTGAATTCCTCAACTTTTTTCTTTTTTTTATATAATGAAAATATTAACGCACGATAGTTAAAACATATAAAATATGTACAGTTTTAAGTGATTACAAAAAAAAAAATATTTTAATAAAAACAAGTTAAGAAGATTTTTTATACTAAAGTAACTTATAGAAACATTTGCGCTCTGAATGATACTCATTAATGATAAAATCTACAAATGAAACTAGTAGGGATGGTAAAGTCGACAGATGGCGCCACACACCAAGTCAAAAATAAAAAAAAATTGTGTGTTGCCCATTTTAATTTTACTCAAAATATTCCAAAAAATATTCCGAAAAAATTGAAATTGCCGGTCTTTAAGGGGTAACCATTAAAGTGTGGGGTATTTTATGGTATGCTTATAGAGGCATGTTTACTGTACCTGCACACAAAATTTCTGGCTCGCATATTTATTTTTTTTTTTTTTTTTTCTAAGTCACTTATTCGCAAACGAACTAATACTATGTAACAATTTGATACAAAACGTTTCGATCGAAAAAACCAAAAAAAACCTTTAAAACAGCATAGCGAAACGCATGTAGTTTTTGAATAAATATTTTATATGCTGTTTTGAATCCATTCATGCAGACATTTAATACGTAGCTGAAAATGCCTTTAGCAGACCATAAATTTCATTTTAGCGTTTGGATAATAATTGAATCTTAATTAGAAATTGTTCTTCTATATACTTTTCATATATACAATGTGCTTTGCACAATAACGCGGCAAATATTTAGCTTGTGTGCAACATTGTAGCTGACTCAAGTGGTCAACGCTGGCATAGTATGACGCATTAGCATAATTGCTGTGCGAGTAACTTTCTACTGTTTAAACATTGTTGGCTTTGTTCATCAATTATGCTAACTTTACGTTGCTTGCTTGCAATACATCGCTTCACGTGAAAGTAATCACTTAGCGGGTTTTCTCAACATTTTTCAAGTCAACCCTTTAATATTATATACGCAAAAGAATATTTTTTAATTAAAAAAATTTATTAAGTCATGTTTATTTAGGTGACGTAGCAATTAAGACCACCAGAAAGCCTGAGCTGCTAGCATATTTGCTATGAGATACCAAGTTCATTTGATTGTGATAAATTATTTTCAATCAGTCGTCCCAACAAATATTTTTCTATTTTCCTTTTAGTAGCGATTTAAGGTCTTATTTAGTATTTTTACTGATGACTGCTTTTCTTTCTTATTGTCTTTAGTAACACAATATATCATGCGAACAAACAATAAAAGTAAATAAATAAAGCACCAAGAGCACAGTGGCTTCGTCCTTAATAGTTTTAAACGACATAACTCGTTTTTTTATTGTTTCATAATCGCATTTGAAGTTGTGGTAGTCATTGCAACTCGACACTTTGCACAATGGATAAGCATCAGTTTTACTTCAAATTATTGAGAATCGATTGAAAATCACTAGCGCCTCAGGAACAACGACGGATATGTCAGCTCCAGCACAGCGCAACTTTGACGAGTCTTCGTTGACAGTAATTGAGCTACTAGAGACAAAGTATTGGGTTACTTGTCGTAGCCATCGTTGTCATAGACCTGCAGCACAGCAAGCGTGTGTACATGCTTGGCAAGTATGTCGAAGCTGCCGCTGAAGAAGGCCACATCGATTTGACGTAGCAGCGTTTGTTAGCAGCGGCAAAAGTGCGTTTTGTTACATCGGAATAGTGCCTCCTAACTAATGGATCTCGGAAACTATAAGAGCTAGAGACTTGAAATTTGGAGGACAGACTGGTGTGCTACTTCAAGTTTGTTAAAATTGATCTTGAAAATATAATCTATTGTATAATTTAATAAATGATTTTTTCTAATGAAACTACTACTTAAATCTAACAAATTTGTCATGGTCTCCAGATGATAGATGACTAAACTATTCATTAAGAAATTCTTAAAGTACTTTAAATGGAATAGTCCCTCCTAACTAATGGTTCTCGGAAACTGTAAGAGCTAGAGACTTGAAATTTCGTGTGCTACTTTAAGTTTGTTAGAATTGATCTGGAAAATAAAATTTATTGAAAAATTTAATAAATGATTTTTTCTAATGCCTAAAGTACTCATTAAGAAATGCGTAAAGTACTTTAACATTTATTTGTGATACACATGTGTGTCATACAACACTAAACAGCTCATTATCGAACACAATCATTATATTTACGGTAGCAAACTTCTAAAGAAACCATTAAAAGTACTCATTAGAGAGTTTGAGTGCAACATTTTGCTTCTTATACTTGCGCACTGAACCACACATAATTTACTGAAAACAAACAAAAACACACTCAACCTCCAGACATGACATGTTGCCACTGCAACTAACCAACTAACCAACGAACCAACGAAGCAACGAAGCAACGAAGCAGCCAAGCAAAAGTCTTCATAAAGCATTCTTACTTAGAAAACTATGTGCAATTGTGTGTATGAGAGTCGAAAGGTAACTAAAATTAAGCACACTTTTACGACTATTTTCATTTTGTTTGCTTTTAGTTGCTGTTGTTGTTGTTGTTGTTGTTGTTGTTGTTGGCCGTGGTTGCGAAAACAAAAACAGCAAAGAAAAGCATAGAAAAGAAAAAGTTTTCTGCATAATGCGGTCAGTTTATTTCACCGTTTTCCGCTTCATCTTCCGGTGCTTTGGTTAAAGTTTGCCAATGCCGTTGATGCCACACGCCATAAGCCTTTTGTTTATTTGCTGCATGTCTGTGTGGGTGTGTGTGTATGTGTTTATTTCCTCTTTAGTTTTACGTATAATTAATTTATTTTTTTTATATTTTTTTTCAACGCATATAAAAAAATATCACCTGTGCTGCCGCCGGCGCAAATCAGCACGACTTCACTCGTGGTCTTCGTTTTAATAAACAGCCAAAGTTGTTTGCGCATTGTTGCACAGCCGGCTGCCATTACGACCGGCCATAACGTCACTTCTATACTACGCTTCGTCTCATCTCACCTCATCTCGTCTGGCTTGGTTCGACGTATTGACGTTTGGCGCTAAATGAAATTCTGCAAAATGTGTGGTCAACAGCAATTTCCATCAACTCAACTCAACTCAACTCTATTCCAGATGCTTCAACTCGCTATCGACTCGCCATCGACTCACATTCAGCTCATTTTGTTTTGTCTGACTTTGCCTTGCCTTGGCTCAACTTGCCTCAACTTGCCACATGCCTCGTGCTCCGTGCCTCATTTCGGCGCTTATTGCGCTGGCGTATTTTCCTTTACCGATTTCTGTAATTGATTGATTGATGGCCTGATCGATTGATGTCCAAATGGATTGATGTTCGTAACGAATTGTGCTCGTGGCTAAGCCATTGCCGCTGACACAGCTGCGCATGTGGTAATTTCAAAATAGTTTGCGGCTTTCGTCAGCATTAAAACTTCAGATAACAATACAGTGAAACTTTCATTTTCGCGTAAATCAAATATCAAATTAAATCATTACAGGTGGCCTAAAAGTACCGCCGAAGCATCGGTTGGGCGCTCTTTCTCAATATATAGAATGGCGGTTCGATCCAAGCAACCCGTCTTGCCACTATCCATCGCCAACTAAGCCGTTCCACGCTCACGCCCAGCACACTCTGGTCTCACCGCGTTGAGGCAGCTATGTTCCTCGGACTGGCTTTTATTTGAGTCCCCTATATTAACTATATTTTTATTTTTTCCTCTTTCATACTGTTTAAAAATCGAGTTTTTTTCAATTAAGGCCTATGTTGCAGTATATTGAATATACAACATAAGCCATAACAACTTAAAAATTTCTGCTCTCAATATTATTATATACATTATATGACAATTCACATGACTTTGACTTGAAGGCCGTTCCGCAAGCTGGTCGAATTGAAACGCACCGACATAAATGCACTTAGTCCACCAACAGTTCGTTCAATTTACAGTAAAACAAACCCGTCCTGCATATGCAATTCCAATTTGAAATAATCTGATAGCAGAGAAAGAAATTCAAAACTTTTAAATTTCAGTGTAGTTTTCTTATTTATTGTTAAATTTATTCAAATTCTTTTGTGTATTTTTTATCGAATTTATTCCATTTGAAAATTGCACAACTTTTTCATTACGTGAATTCCCTTTGCTCCTTAAAAACAAAATCAATGCAAACTTTTCGCAATATGAATGTTAAAAATTCTGAAAAGCTTATAAATTCAATTCAAAATTAATAAAAATAAAAAACCAAAATAACAACAACGCTAATAAAATACAACATTTGACTAACAATAAATATTTGAACGTGCTTGCACCGAAATATGCAAACGCCTAAAATGCGACAACATTTTTCAAAAAATTTCACAAATCTGGCTCTTCAATCAACGAAATAAAAAACCAAACAGTTCAAACAAAAGATTTATTAAAAATCAAATTGAATTTCAAAGCAAAAAAAAATATGCATAAACATATTTTTAAGCAAAACTAGTTAGTATACTCAACAATATAATACCCTGCACCACGGTAGGCCCGTTTAAACTTAAACTGCTGCCGAGCATCACGAGTGTATTCTCCAAATCTCAAGTCTCTATCGCTAATAGTTTCCGCGAACCATTGGTGAGGACGGACGGATATCCCGTTCGTATCAAAAACAAAGACACTTTATGGCGTCCCTCTCCCAACTTTTTAAGGTGTGTCTCTACTGAGACTTATACAAAGTTTCGTATCTCTTATGACGAGAGATAAAAAAAAAAAAAAATGGAAATTTGAGGGGAAAATGAGGAGTCAGGAAACTACTCTACTGGTATTTGAGTTGTAGCCTTTAGGAGAAGCACTTTTTGGGATTGCTTGGATAGCAAAACTTGGGCTTGGAACAAATCCTTTCAAACCATCAAAGCTGCCAAGCCTCATGAGTCTAGCCACAGAATTTCAAGCCCCTAGCTCTTATAGTTGCTGATAACTATAGATGAGGATGCATGAGCATATGGACGGATGATTTGTCTTGTCATTCCGTTCATAACTTTATAATTCCCTCTAATATATAACCTTATATATATTAGAGGGAAAAAAACCAACGTAATGTTCTCTTGAATATTAAATAATTTGAACAATTTGATGCAATTCCAAATACATAACCATATTACAAATTGAATGTTGTTGAAGTGAGACAAAGCCATCAAGAACACAAAAACAACATGTAAAACGCAACATCAGAACACAACAGTTCTTTTCATTCGGAATGACAGCTACAAGTATCAATTTTCTACTGCACTAAGAGCGTGGGCCGGCTGTTTGGGGTAGAGTAGGGTAGGGGCTGTACGACATTGTGGCAACGACATAAGCCCGAGTGTCACACAACAATGACTGCGACAAAAACCAAAAAAAGTAAACAAAAACAAAACAAAACTCATGCCAAAAAAAAAAAAAGAGAAATGTTCGACTTGATTTGAATGAATTGCCATTGCATACTTTCGAGCGTACACCGAAGAATTTTGCGCTCTTTTCATGCTTTTCTGTTTGCAATTTTGTCGTTTTGTTTGTTGTTCTTGTCCACTTTTTTTGTTTTAAGTTTTGGCTTGAACTTATTTCATATCACTCTGCATATCTTTTTATATCTCTGCTCCTTCGTTCGTTTGTCCAACTGTCTGTCAACTATTATTTATTAATTTTGTTGTCACTTTCGATTTGTTGCCTTCTCAATGCGAACACGTTAACGACTTCATGCATAGCACGAAAAAGCAATCTAGGCTGCATTTGCTAATTGATTGAAGCATGTGAAATCAAAAATTAAGCAAAAAATTTTGTTCTTTTGCCAATTTCGTAGCAAAGTAACCAGTCGAGCAAGAAATATGCAATAAAGACAGTAAGGAAATATTGCTGAGCAATAATTAAAAGCGAGTAAGACAAATTGAGTCAAATATGCGGCCATCAATATGAGCTTCAATTAAGTTTCAATCAGTTTTCAATTAAATTTCAATTCAGTCTCATTTCAGTTTCTCAATTATTTCGTCCTACATGAAAGTCTTCATTAGTTTGAGCGTTAATTATCAAGAAAGCAGCAATTAGTGCCCAAAGAGTTATTTTACTCAGAATTTCAATTGCAAATTTTCTTCAATTATTGAATTTATTTGGAATAAAATTTTATATATTGCTCATTAGTTGCTCTTTGATTGATTTTAATTTAGAAACATACCAATCGACCAGCAGAGCATATCAGCAAACTAACATGCGATTCACAAACAACTATTTGAACGAATTTGATCTTAAAAAGTTCTATTAAATGCCATACATGATTTTAATTGCATATCTTGTTTAGAACTGGTCTTTTGAACCTGTTTATTTCCTTCCTTGCTAGTAAGCTTAGTTCCTTATGTTACGTTGGGTTCAACATAACATAAGCAATTAGAATTGCTAGAATAGAATAGAATGGTATAGAAACCTATTAACTTTTCTATTAAAGATACTATTAAAAACTCTCTTAACATATTTTAAATAGAGTTCTAAGGCCTTTCGAAAAATAAACAATCAGTAAACTAATCATTACTTTAATTGTTACACGGTTCATTAAATTTTCAATCATACATCAATCATACAAACAACATTTGTAATTGAGTTACTTCAATCGTTCAAACCATTTTGAGCCTTTACTGAGCATGCATCATATATCAATCGCACATCGATCGTACATCAATCGTACATCATTTGTACATCAATCGTACATTAATGATATATTAATCAAACATCATTCATACATCAATCTTCCATTAATTGTACATCATTCGTACATCAATCGTACTTTCATGATATATTAATCAAACATCATTCATACATCAATCTTACATTAATTGTACATCAATCGTACATCAATCGTACATCAATTGTACATCAATCATATAACAATCATGACCAATCATACGACATTTGGATTGTTGATTGATGCCTGAGTTTTTAATGTTGTTTTCATGATTGCTAATTTTAAGTTCATCAATCATGATAAAATTAAAAAATTCATTTCTTCTTCTACTTAAATTACATTTTGGTAAATTTTGCACACTCAACTTTTTTCATTGAATTCACTCATCATTTGAATTTCAATAAAACTTACCTCAAGCGCATCTGCGGTCGTAATTGTCACCTCAATTTGCCAAACCATAATAAAATTTGTTTACACTGACAAAGGCATACAAAAAGCGTCAGACCGACAGACAGACAGACAAACTAACTCGGTTCGGTTAATGAATAAATGTCAACGGAATTGCATAGCATCTGTCTGCGTTGACACGATAATGACTATGACCATGAGTACTAAAAAATTTTACCACTTTATGCTATGAATTGCATTACACTTTGCATTATGGCCTTTTATGCTTACCGCTCATTTCATTCAGTAAACAACGGCAGCAACACCATCAACATCAACATGAACATGAACAACAACAAGCGCCGTTGAACAGGTGCAGAGTCATAGAGACAAAAAGGAGCAAATGTGCACCAAAAAAGGGGGGAAAAATAATAAAAAGGGGCAAAACTAAAAGTGATAAAACGAAAACGAAAACGGGAATGAAAATGAAAAAGTACAAAATAAGTTTAAAGTCGTCTAAGGTAAAGTAAAAATAAAAATAAAATTATTATGACAGAAACAGCAGGAGCAACAGCAGCCATCAAGTAAACGTACAATGGCCTTGCCAGAGGGCCGTCAACCAGTATTGCCAGACAGACATTCAACGTTTTCGTCCTTGCCGTGTTCGAGCAAGCAAACTTTGAACTCAACGCTCGCAATGTCAGTGCCAATGGTGTCCTTTACACTGCTCAGCTCTGCTCAGCTCAGTTCAACGACTAACTGATTTTGACGCTGACTGTGTGACAAGCGGTTGCAAAAGCGTTGGCGTATGGCCTCTGTGTGTGTGTGTGTGTGTGTGTGCGTGCCATAACCGACATTTGCACCTGCAACACGATCCGTCAACAAAACTTTTGCACAATTTCTATTTGTTTGTTATTTGTCTGCGGCATTTAGAATTGCGTCAATCGAATATTTATTTTTTTTTAAGACACAAAAAACAATTATTTTCTGCTATTATTTGTTTATTTGTTATTTATGCCATTTAGTTGATTTTTGTCTTAAACATGTGCCTGGCAGGCGTTGAAGCCTTGGCTTTGACAATGATGATGAGTATACAATGCTGACATTGACATTCGTGCTGTCAAATGCTTGTTTTGTATTAATTATTTTATTTATTATTATTTTTATTTTTATTTGCATTTTTTTTTTTTCTTTCACAAACCAAGGGGGTCAAGTGCTGTCAAGTTGACGCTTCAAGCAATGAATTTATAAATTTATTTCAGCATTATGCAAGCAAAAAAATAAAACTAACAGCGCTTTCCAACACTTGTACACGCACAGCAATGAATATTGGCTTAATTTTGTTAAGCATTTATGGACAATCATTGCGCGAAGTATTAATACATGCTGATAACTTCTTTCGTGCACAATTTTTGTTGAATTTTTTTTTTTTTTTTTTTCAACATTATGCGCAACTTTGTTGGCAGTGTTGTTAAGCATCAAACATATTTATTTATCTTTTTTGCATTACGCTGCTACTACTTTTATACTTATACAAACATATATATGCAAAATGAAGCAAAACGACTGCTTGACTAAGAACACTACTCGACCCACTTCATGTCAAGTGCTTGTGTGTCAGTGTCTGTGTGTGTGTGTGTGTGTGTGTGTGTGTGTGTGTAAACTTTTATGATGAACATTTATGACGCCAAACCAACGCGAAATAAGACAGAATGCTGTTGAACACTGGCGCAAAGCAGCGCATGTGTTGAAAGAACGGGTAAAAAAACATAAACTGCTACTCAACACTTGTTAGACACACACACACACACACACACTCACGCATTTATGCATGCCATACACAGAGCACTTAACATGGTTAGTAGCATGGGCACAATAATCATGACGGCGACAATGCTGACAATGATGATGATAATGATGATAATGATGATAATGATGATGATGATAATGATGATAATGATGACAATGATAACGATGAATGACTGTCTTAGGCATAACAAGCGCAAAATACTACCTTGAGCTATGAATGTCGACCAACGTCACCAAAATATTAACACCATTTGCACCTCCACACACGCAGACACACACACACACACACACACATGTAAAAGCCTTAAGTGTTATATAACTGCCAAAAGACGATGTGCTAAAGTATGAAAGACATGTCTTTCGAGCGGTCGGTCGTTCGGTCGGTTGGCAACCCTGAAGACGCTTGTTGTGCTAAACAAAATGGCGCGTATGGCTCGACAACACATATATGCATGTATGTGTGTGTGTGTGTTGGGTAATGTTTACAGACATAAATGAACATTTTATTGCATTTATATGAGATGATAATAAAATTCCAATAAGCATGAAGCAAGCAACAACAACAACAACAGTACAAACAAACTCATATTGAAGTACAGGAAAAATACAATCAAATAAAATAAAAGTACAAAAAAATACAATAAAATAAAATAAAAAAAAAAAAAACAAACATGGTAGACAACAACTAAAGGAACCTGCCATATTACAAAAGGGCGTAACACACGCATACATCAGCTGCAGAAACAAAAGGGGCGTGCCATTCCACTCGGTTTGGTTAGAGGCGTGCCACAATTGGTAGAGAGGCGTCAGCACACTGGACGTATGAAAGCACACGCATGGCTTTTTCAATTGATTGCAATGATTATTTTATTAATTTAAGTGAAGAGAAAATATGCTTGCAAGGCTTTAACACAACGTTGAAGATTTGAGCAAACAAATATCAATAATGTTTAAATATGTATTATATATTTTAAGATTTTTGCCAAATGTGCACGAAATTGAATTGTTGGAAAAACAAGAAATTTCTAATAAAATCGATAAGTCATTTTAGAAGAGTTTATAAAAGAATATGCTAAATGCCAAATAAACATGAATATCTCAGGGCTAAAATCTAGTTGGCACATATAAGGCATAAATCTATTTGAGGATTCGTTTTGGACAGACATTAAAATTATTAATAAGAAATGTTTAGCATCATGATATATAAGTATGGTACTAGAAGAAAATCTCATAAATTTTTCATGACTTTATATTGATAAATACGGGTGACTCAGCAAATTTCGTCACTGGCTCAATGGAAATCAAAAAAAATTAAATGATCAGGATAAGCAAAGGAATTTGGAAAATATTGATTGCTCTAAAAAGACTGAGAGCTATTGGTACTTCAAAATTATTACATAATGCAAAAAAAAAAAAAAAAATCAACATACAAAAACAATTCTTCATTCATCCTGGCGTTAATAATATAATTAATCGAATAAATAAACATAATTGTTCGGTAAAGACGTTCTAAGAAACAAAGTGATCAACGACTTCGAAAACTTTTATGCACTAGAAACGGTTTCATTCAAAGATAAATAAATCCAACAATACCGATACTGATTTATCTGAAATCTGAGAGTATTCGCTTTTGAAAAACTTTTCTTTTAGAAAATTCTAAAATGTGCCCTTGTTTTAAGGGGTGAGACCAACTGCTTCGAAGCGACAATATTTCATTGCATTGTATAATTCATAATCAGTCAGCGTCAATATTCTGGCAAGTACCGTTATATGCTTGTTCTAACTTAAACAGTCATGGCTGATTTCGAAATTAAAGAGAGCAGACCCAAAAGGGTTTAGTCATTATTATACGAACGTCACATAATTTTTTTTATTACAGTATTTTATGTACTCACAATGAGTTTAAATTGAAAAAATAAAAAAAACTCAATAAATTTTAAAGCACTTTTTTTTCAAACATAAAAATATTTGCGCCATTTTGTGTTAACTTACGAAGTTAAATAATAAAATAAATACAAATGCCAACTATAAGTTTATATGTATATGTATAACAACAACGACAACGACCCTGTTCAAACACACACACTCACACACACATACATTAATATATATACTAAGCAAAGTTATAACATGAACTTGGCTCGATATGCGTATCTGGTATTGAGTGGCACCACTGGCGTTTGTTGAATTGATTCTGGTACTGGCATCGACAGCAACAACAGCAACAAGAACAAGAAGAAGAAGAACAACAACAAGCAGAAGAAGAACAAGAGCAGCGTCAGGCGACGAGTTTGAGTTCAACAAAGGCACTGCCATTGGCTC
>JBAMBP010001336.1:0-36600 GCA_037044515.1 Phortica magna
ACGAAATTAGTTCACTAATGATTCCATAAAGTAATGCAACAAAATGATTTCACGTCGCATACAACTACGAAAACAACAACAGAAGTACCAACAATTATGGCCACAAAAAACAAATTCACATTCATTACACCGCCTGCGTTCAATAAATTATTTATCGGTAATCGCGATAATGTCAGTGACATTGATGGCGCACACAATCGACATAGCAAACGGCAGTTACAGCACCAGCAGGTCCGGCAATACGGCCCGGTTAACGTCATCGGCGAGCCAACACATGCCATGGCAGTCCTCACTGCAGTCGCCGCTGTTAGTTGACGATTTCGCGTTGCGGTCTCGAAACGCGCGTGACACGTCCTCGTATTACGCCGCACTACCCGCGTCGCATACAAGCAAGTCTGCCGGTTACTTCAGCGGGAGCGGCAGCAGTAGCATGAGCATGACCAGTGTTGGCTATTCGGCGCACAATAGCAATGAGAATTTCTCAGGCGATAATCGTAAACCGGCTTTTAAGAACTGTGCTGGCTATGCGCCTTCCGTCAAAGAAGAGCAGCCTAAAAATACTTTAGTTATCCGGGTGCAAGCGGTCGATCCCGATCCGGATCAAGAGATACGTTACAGTCTCGTTCAATCCGCTGCCGAGCGACCAAAATTTTTTATCAATCCTACGTCCGGAGTGCTCGTCACTGCTCATACTTTCGATCGCGACGAACCAATACATGAGAAATTCGTCTTTGTGACCGTTCAGGCGACCGACAACGGTCGACCGCCATTGGATGATGTGTGCACCTTTAACGTGACCATCGAAGATATAAATGACAATCCGCCTGTGTTCAATAAGGCTCGTTACGACGAGTCCATGTCGGAAGACATTCAGGTGTGTAAAACGTTCAATAAATTGCTATTTTTACACGTTTCTGGTTGGCCAAATGCGCGGACCCCGGATTACTGCGGTTTGGCTTTATCATTACGTGTAAAAATTTACGTTCCTATTTATTTTATTTATTTATTATCAAAATGACACGAGGACACGCCCCATAAATTCACATTTTATAGGTAACTTTTGCAAAATTTCAAGTTTTTCGAAATTTCAGTCGTTGAGGGGTTGCTATTCAAAGGGGAATATTACAAGGAAAGCCGTATTTTGATTCGTTATAGTTTATAAAATTAAATTATTTTTGTAATAGTATGTTCTTGTCAAAAAGGGAGGAGCGGCTGGTTCAAGTAATGTCGTAGGGGATTGGATCGTTTTAAGGAAGTTGAACTTTGGGACAGGTGAAAGGGGTGAGCATGATTCGAGACTCATTTCGCTGCAAAGCCACTGAATTTAAGATGGTTTTAGAAAACCATGAGTCAATTTTAACGATTCGTTTGTTCAAATGTTCTATACCCATTCAAGCCTTCTAAACATTATTTGCACAAAACAAACAAAAAAATAAATAAATAAATAAGCAAACGAAAAAACAATAAAAAATACAATACATACAACGTGTGGGTGGTTGAACGCCTTTTACTTAATAATGACTTTTCCTCAATTCATTATCGGTCATTCTACTTGTTTTGCCACCACCAGAGGCAGCAACACGTTTTGTTTGTTGTTTATGTTGGCGTGGGTGGTTTGGTTTTAGAAATACACGGACAACAAGCGACATTTTTCTTGTGTTAGCTTAGAGACGATGGCGTCGAGCTTCTCCCAGTCCTGCTGCGCTCAGTTCAATGTTCGCGCATTTCATGTTTGCATTACATGTGCACCTCTTCTAGTAAAACCTTGAAACCTTTTACGTCATTTCCAAAGCTGATTTTCACATTTTACTTAACTTGTATTTCTTTGTTTCTGTTCTCTCTGTTATGTATTTGGTTAGTTGGGTTTTTAGAATCGTTACGAAGTAGTTTCATTTTAATAACACAGCTAAGAGCGTTTGGGTCAGACAGTTTATTTCGCTTGTAGAAGGAAATTTAAAAAATGTGTATTTTTTTAATATGGGAAAATCTTGAGGCAAGTTTTTTGGTCACATACTTGTAAACTTTATACGAATAACTATTTGTTTATGTTTTCTGTGTAGAATTGATTGAAAGATTAAATTTATAATATTTGCAGCTTTATCAACATCATTATGTGTTCTTTTTTTTTTTTGCTTACAGCCCGATGCGGTCGTGATGACCATCAGCGCTAGTGATTTTGACGATCGAAATAATAGCATTATCGAATATGAAATTCTGCGTGAACGAGATTATCAGTACTTTAGAATCGAAAAAGAATCCGGAATAATATACCTCAATCGTCCGATCGACAAACGACCCGGTCAGATTTATACAATCAATGTTCGTGCCTATAATATTGTGCCAGACCCACCGCAAGATGCTCAAATTGAGGTGAGAATACGCGTTGTTGAGTCCTCAAAGAAGCCACCATCGTTTATTGATCCTATTGAGGATCCCATTTATTTGAAAGAAGATTTTATGAACTATTCGGATCCGATTGCCACTTTGAGTGCCATTTCGAATGTTCCTGATAAGCCGGAAGTCATTTTTGAACTCATTACCGGTCGCACCGAGCAAACCAATAGCAAGAAGACATTTGTGTTCAATCAAATTGGCAATAAAGTTACGATAAGTCTTGGCAAATCCCTAGACTATGAAGCTATTACTGATTACACGCTGACGATGAGTGCTCGAAACACGTTCGATTTGGCAGTCGAGCATGTGCTCAAGATCAAGGTTGAAGATGTCAACGATAATATTCCATACTTCACTGAGGTTAAGACAGGCACTATTCTGGAGAATGAGCCACCTGGCACGCCCGTCATGCAGGTCCGAGCATTCGACATGGACGGCACCGAAGCAAACAACATTGTGTCCTTCCAGCTAGCTGATAATCGCGAATATTTTTCAATCGACTCGCGGACAGGTAACATCACAGCACTGACGACCTTTGATCGCGAAGAACGTGACTTCTACAATGTAAAGGTTATTGCCAGCGACAATTCTCCCTCCAGTCTATACAATAATGGTCTCCCGAACAGCGGACAACAGGTGTTTCGCATTGAAATCGCTGATAAAAACGATCACAAGCCGCACTTTCGAATGGCCGAATATCTTGCAGAAAAATTGCCAGAAGACGCAAATACTAACTTTGATGTAATTGAGGTCACTGCCGATGACGAAGATAATGCTTCTGAAATTCTGTACACCATTGAGCAAGGAAATGTTGGCGACGCTTTTAAAATTGGACAAAAAACTGGTAAGATTACGGTCAATCAGCGTTTGGACTACGAAACGATTACCGAATACGTGTTGAAAATTCGGGCTTTCGATGGTATATATGATGATTTTGCAACCGTCACAATAAAAATTGAAGATGTAAACGACAATCCACCGGTCTTTAAAGAGGACTACAGCAAAACGATTCAAGAGGAAACAGTCTTCAGCGACTGTGTTCTAAATATCGAAGCTTATGATCCGGATATTAAAGATCGTAATGCCGATCAGCATATAAGGTATTTTGTGGTGAAGGAAGAGCACAAAAAGTTCTTGTCTATTGACAACAGTGGCTGTCTGCGTCTTATACAACCACTTGACCGTGATCAGCCAAATGGACACAAAAGCTGGCAGGTGCTCATATCCGCTGTTGATGTAGATGGTACTGGACTTAATACGGTCAAGCCGGTTATAATCAATCTGCAGGACATAAATGACAATGCACCATTCTTGGTTAACAAAATGCCTGTCATCTGGCAAGAGAATCGTAATCCCGGCCAAGTGGTGCAGCTTCAGGCAAACGATTACGACGAGCCGCAGAACGGGCCGCCGTACACTTATGGCATTGACAGCGAGGCATCGGTCGATATCAAAACCAAATTTAGCATTGATAATGATTACCTGTTTGCCAATGTGCAATTTGATCGTGAAGAGCAGAAAGAATACTTCATACCCATTCGTATAAGTGACTCAGGCACACCGAAGCAAAGCTCAGTCAGCATACTGCATTTAATAATCGGTGATGTTAACGACAATGCCATGTCGGAAGGATCGTCACGGATCTTTATCTACAACTACAAAGGTGAAGCGCCGAACACAGAGATTGGACGTGTCTTTGTCGACGATCCTGATGACTGGGACTTGGATGATAAGACATTCCGTTGGAAGAGCGGCATACCGCACGATAATTTCCGTTTGAATCCCAACTCCGGTATGATTACAATGCTTGAGGGCACCCAGGAGGGCGAGTATATACTCGAATTTACTGTCACTGAAGAATCGACATTCATACCGCATCATTCAGTGGATGCCGATGTCACAGTGCTGGTCAGAGAGTTGCCGGAGGAAGCAGTTGATAAAAGCGGCAGTATACGTTTTTACAACATCTCAAAGGAGGACTTTATTAGCGTGCCACGCGATGCCCAAGCCGACGATTCCTTTTCTATCAAAGATCGGCTACAACATTCGTTGGCGAAATTATTTAATACGTCGGTCTCCAATGTCGACGTTTTTACGGTGCTCGAGAACGAAAACAATTCGCTTGATGTGCGCTTTTCCGCACACGGTTCGCCCTACTATGCGCCCGAGAAGCTGAACGGCATGGTAGCTCAACATCAGCAAAGGCTCGAGAATGAGCTCGATCTGCAAATGTTAATGATAAACATCGATGAATGCCTGATTGAAAAGAACAAGTGCGAGTCCTCGTGTACGAATGAGCTGCATAAATCATCCGTGCCGTACATGATCTATTCGAATACCACGTCTTTCGTGGGCGTTAATGCCTTCGTCCAAGCGCAATGTGTGTGCGAGGCAAAGCTGCGAAGCTATTGCCTAAATGGTGGCACGCCCCGTTTCGGTGAGAATGACATCTGTAACTGTATTGATGGCTTTACTGGACCACACTGTGAATTGGTCTCAGTTGGATTCTATGGCAATGGCTATGCGTTCTACGAGCCCATCTCACCTTGCGACAATACACGTATTAGCCTCGAAATCGCGCCGCAAAGTGATTACGGGCTGATAATGTACATGGGGCCGATCAACTACAATCCATTGCTGCCGCTCTCCGACTTCCTGGCTCTAGAGCTCGAAAAGGGCTACCCTGTGCTCACAGTGGACTACGGCTCCGGCGGCGTACGCATTAAGCACCAGCACATACAACTGCAGTCTGGCAAGTCCTATCAACTGGACATTATATTGCAGAAAACCAGTATTGAATTAACTGTGGACAACTGTCGACTGTCAACGTGCATGAGTTTGGGCGCACCACAAGGACCCAACGAGTTTCTTAATGTCAATTCACCGCTTCAACTTGGCGGCACGCCCGTCGATCTCATGCAACTGGGCCGACAGCTCAACTGGACACATGTGCCCAATCAACAGGGCTTCTTCGGCTGTGTGCGCAATCTGACGGTCAACGATCAAACGTACAATCTGGGCATGCCCGCAGTTTTTCGCAATATTGACTCCGGCTGTCAGCGCGCTGTGGCCGTAGCGGTTAGCTTCGGCATCGATCGTAACTTCATTATCGCAATTATCTCATGCATTGCGCTGTTATTAATTATCTTGCTGGCAGTGGTTGTGCAAAAGAAGCAGAAGAACGGCTGGCATGAAAAGGACATTGACGACATACGTGAGACAATCATCAACTACGAAGACGAAGGCGGCGGTGAACGTGACACCGACTATGATCTCAATGTGCTGCGCACGCAGCCATTCTACGAGGAGAAGCTCTACAAAGATGCACATCTGCCACCATTACAGCGCGATCCCAATGAAATACCCGATATTGGTGGTTTCCTCGGTGACAAAAAGGAGAACTGCGATCGAGATGCGGGAGCCTTTATGATCGATGATGTGCGGCACTATGCGTACGAGGGTGACGGCAATTCAGACGGCAGTTTGTCCAGCTTGGCGTCGTGCACCGACGATGGCGATCTCAACTTTGACTATCTATCCAACTTTGGGCCACGCTTCCGCAAACTCGCCGACATGTACGGCGAAGAGCCCTCAGATACAGACTCAAATGTGGACGACGAACAGGGTTGGCGCATTTAAGCACATTAATTAGTTATGAATTAATTAAATCAGATAAAAACAAAAAAATAAACAAGACTTAACCATGGTTCCAATATTTTCTGGAATTAAGTGGTGGGCAGCTACCGGGTGGAGCGCGTGCTTAGCTAGACATGCAACGGTCCGGACATTGGCGACCGAAATGTCGTATCCATTGGCGCTCTTTAAACATTTACGTATAAATTCGTTTAATTTCTTTTTTAATTTTCTACTTTAACGTAAAAGTGATCTTTACAAAACGAATTCAAAAAGCGAACAAATTTGATTAGTTTTTGTTTTGTTTATTGTTGTCTGTATTTTTCGATAAAATATAGAATTGTAATAAACATTTTTTTTGTTGCATTAAATTTAAAACAAACGGCGAAGTTTTTACATTTCAATGGCATTTATTTAAAATCACAAAAACAAAAAACATAATGAATATAAAAACGAAAACAGCATTAATAAATACTTAGTATATACATATGTATTCGAGTACATACTTTGTAAAGATGAAACCAGATTAAGCATTATGGAATATTAGCGTAAGTAACTTTTAACTAAACGAAGACAACTAAGTAACAAACAAACTCCATTAGCATTAAGTAAGCACATTCGTTGTAATGATGAAATAAAAAAAAAAAGTACTAAGAAAAACTGAAAAAAATTTAATAATCGAAAAAAGCAAACCACAAAAAGACAAGTCTGTAAGTTTAAGTTCAATTTATAGTTTAAGCTTTAATTTAAACCAATTCTCTTTGTACATGTCACATCGTGTGTAAATCGAAATGAGTTTGATTATGTAGTTTAGTGTAGACGTTTACAAAAATAAACAAATAGGTTCGCAATCAAAAACAAAAAGTTGAAACAATATGTGTATTGCACTTAATAAATAAAACAAAAACAAAAGAGAGAAAAACAAAAACATGAATAATGTATTTTTTTATAAGGACTTTAAGGCGTATTTAATAGCATAGAAGTGATTTATTTTTATATGCCAGCGGAAATAAATTATGTATTTAAAAAATATTGACTAAAAAAACAAAAAATGAATAAAAACCAATATACACAAAAGTTGTGTACAAATAAAAAAAAACGAATAAAATAAAGAAATTTCATAAAAAAGATTTTTTATTACTTTCAAACATTACCAACAGTCTTAAACCCTTCGGTGATTAATGTTTTTCAACAGAGATTTTTAAAATGATCTACAAGTTTTTAAAGCTCTTGAACTTTGCTTCTCTCATTTGCTTATCAGCGATGTTGTGATAGAACAGCATACTTATGTAATTATTTACAATGAGAGTGTGAACAATTGTCGCTCTTCTACAAAAATGTAAGTTTTTGAATTTTTGTAAATTCTCTTGTTTTTACTTTGTTTATGTTAAAGTATTTAAATTACAAATACTTTAAGCTTGCCACAGTTGAATTACAAAAAATCGAGCTTAATTTTAATCGACCGTCACCGTCGAAAGTACTTTCGAAATACTTATTTACAAACCTTATCAATTTCTAGTTTAAACATCAACTGTAATTTTAGGCGCCTTCAATTTGAGGTTCACTGTTTAAATATGAAGTAACGAAAATACGTGTATATAATATACTTTTTTCCAGACTGCAATTGTTCGAATTCGACACGCCAGTTCAACTGCTGTGGTATGGGGTATATTTTGGGGCACAACAACAACAACAACAGCAGAGTGGCACAAACATTACAAACGTTATCTTATCGAGAGCTGCGCGCCAAATTAAATTACTCTGCTGAGTGCATGACTTGTCTGTTGCTCTGTAAAATAATCGATTGAAATGCGCTCGGATTAAGGTTGAAAAATTGGAACAGCTTGATAGCAAGAAAGAGCGCAGGTGCATGACTTTTAAAGTACACACTGATACATACACACTCACTCACTCACACACCACTGCAAATGGTTGCATTAAAACGCGTGCATATCAATGCTGAATTTGTAAAAGATACAAATTCATGCTAATTAAGTGGCGGTCTTTCAATAGATACGAATGTATCTACATCTTTTGCAGTTGCAATTTCTAAGCATGTCTTCCTACTCAATTAAGCTTTGGCTGCCATCGCTGCAACTGTTGACGACCGCCACAGATTCGTATCTCGATCTTCGCTATTGCAGTTGCAGCTGTCATTGCGTCCCCAACTCCTGTTACTCTGCGCTACGGTGTAGCAACAACAACAAGTGCCTTGTCATTCTTCAATGCCCTTCTTTTTTTTTTGGCTCTTGCGTACAGTCTTCGTTGTTGTTTGTACAAAGACTTTAATGCACTTCAATTTGATTTCTTCAAATGAGAAATTCTTGCCTTTTATTTCACTCAATTTGTAATGCGAGCACGCGCTGTTGTTGCTTCGGCTGTTGCCGCATGCTGCGCTTCATGTTACCCGCCGCCATTGCTGCCTCAACGAGCACTCAACTCTACTCCAGTTTCGGTGTATTTGCCCAACTTGTTTCTTCGCTTGAAATGTTCGCCATGATGGACATAAATTTTCCGGAAATTGCTTTTCAATTAGTTGGGCTAAACAGTCCGCTTACACTCTCTCAAACTTATACTTACTCAGGTTGCGCCAATTTATTGCAAACGCGTGCGATTCAAGACTTTCGCTGTCTTCCTTTAGTTAGTTTAGTTTGTCGTGTTTTAGTTGAATACATGAGACCTATGATATCTGAAGCTGTGGCAATATTATGTGAAACAATCAATATATCTTTGGTGTTCCATTATTTTAAGAGTTTTTTTTATTGAAGAATATGATAAAAATTATTAGTATCTTGTGACCTTGATCTTCTGCCAACTGAAAATTAAACTATTTTAATGCTCAGCTCAATAAGCATAATGCTTTTACTATTTGTAAACAGCACTCATAGAATAATCTCATAGATTTTATTACTCAATAAAAAAGAAACGTAAATTTTATGGGTCAATTTAAAATGAAGAATCAAGCATTAACATAAAAATTACAATCATGTTGTAAGCGCTTTGCAGTGAAGAAAAAATCGAGTTGACGCCAGATGCGCGCAGGATAACCAAAAACAAGCGGACATGTGGAACGACGCATGCTTGGATTGCAGACAAGCCAACGAGATACTATGCAGTGAACAAATAATAATTTTATAAGAAAAGGTTCCACAACAAAACAAAAAAAAATGGCGTAGGTAGAGGCGAGTATAAAGATGCCTGCTGCTGACAGTGCTGGAATTTTACACTTTAGGGCTTGAAACCTTGGCATATACCAAGAAGAAAAATGAAATAATCAAATAACCTTTTGCTACCTGTCGACAATACGGATACGAGAACGAGTGCGAGATACGCAGCTGTTGCAGCTGCATAAATGCTCTCAGGTGTACGGGGTGTGTGTGTGTGTGTGTGTATGCGTTGTTTATCGAATGGATTAGCATAAAAGCCGTTTGCGGAGGTGAAAATGATGAGGCAGACAGTCGTCAGTAAGATGAAGATTTACGAGTTCATATTTTATTCTATGCCTCGAATTGCCACTTGTAGATTCGTGCGCTTCGTTCTACTTCATCAGTGAGCGTTGAAGCTCTTCGTATCAGCTTCAGCTACCGCAACGCAACGCAACTCGAACCAACTGTTGCATGATGCTTGTGTAGTTGGGCAACCAATACACATGAGCTACATACATACAAATTTTTTTTTTTTTTTTAGCGCACAGATACATGCATGTGTACACACACAAGTGAGACTTGCGTACATGTATGTATCTGTGTTCAATGTATAATTTTGTGTGTTTTCTTGTTTTTGTAACGTCTTTTGTGTTCTGAAATGAAAGCAAATCTTTGTCTTGCAAGTTAGCCAAGAAAACGATGAAAGAAGTGACAGAAGAAGACGAGGATTGTTTTGAGCATATAAAAGGAAAAAACCGGTATTTAAGCGCTCGATTTCAGTATGTATCTGTTGAATGCGCTTGTATCTAAGTAACTGCCGGTTTCTCTCTGTCTTTGCCTCTCTCTCTCTCTTTCTGTTTTTGTATCTATGTTTGTGTCTATGTGATTGAGTGTAAAGTTGAGTGCGTTTTTAGCCGTTTTGTCGTTTCTCTGCTTATTCGCATATTCAGGCTACATCTGTACTTTTCTCTCTGGCATAGAGGCAGCGTTATTGTTTGTTTGGTGCCCAAGAGTAGCTTGAAAGCGAACAAGTCACGCACGCACGCCGTGTAAATTGATGCATTGAGCACGTTTTGGCGTTTTTACTACCTGTTGTTGTTGATGGCGACGACGACGACGATGACCATGCCATGCCGATGATGACTGATCATGACAGGCAAGCCAAGATGACATGCAGTGAAGTATGTAGGCAGCCAGGCAGTCAGTCAGGCTGGCAACGTGCCACGTTCAATTTTGCAGCGTAGCAAATAATGTTTTTGTAAATGCGTTTGCAACTGTTCGACACTGGCATAAAAACACCTCCAGCTTCCTGGCCGTGTGTGGGTTTCCTCTACCAGATCACGTTCCAACTACGTAATTTTTCTTTATCAAATTTTTTTTTTAGTTTTCTTATGCTCACTGATAAATTGCCTTGAAATGTCTATTAAAAAGAAGAAGAAGAATGTCCTCGTCGTACTGCAAACAGTGCGCGACTTCATCTTAGCGCGTCTGCTCATTAACACAGTTTACAACACTCATCCAACAGTTTCAATTATGCCAACAACAAACGTCGCCTTTGTGCCGAGTTCAGCACTGTGGCCTCTCGTTCTCTCCTTTCTGCGTCTTCTTACTGCCCTGACCATGTAATTTTCTCACTGCGAGGTACGCGCATAATCCCAGCGACCAGAGAGAGAAGTTTCGACAACAGCTGCAGTCGCTTTACGGGCTTGTTTGGCTTCGGTTTCCACTTATGACGCTGCTGGTCAACTTGAGTGCAGTCATTCTTTTTCTTGAGAGTTTCTTTCTTCACTTCCTTGCCAACCTTTCTCGTACGCCTTCGTCGACCGCTCATTTTTGTGGGTGTTCACTTCATTTTCTGCGTTTTGTATGCAAAGTACCACAAATAAGTAATTCTTATGTTTTTGTTGTTGCTGTTGTTGCCATTGCAGGGAAATTGGTTTAACGCTTCAATGCGCCAAGCATGGGAAAAAATAACTTTTCTTTACGCTAAGTACCTTTGCCAACTCAAGGGTCTGAAATGGTTCGCCATCGTTTCGGTAGTAGAGAAGTTGTGATGTTTTAAAAAATTACTAACATTAGAAGTGTGAGGATGTTTTGTAATAATGCTGGTATCCAACACGTTATTTCGTTATGATGAATGCAGCAATGAATCAGATTGTAAAGTGGTTGAAGTTCTTGACTACTTGACTTGTCTGACTTATAAGTTTTTGTTTTCTCAATATGCGTTGTAGAATATTAAGACAAAACCTTTAATATTCTTTCATAGCTAATTTTGATTTCTGCTAAAATAATGTTATAAATTTCATCGAATGCCATTCAAAGGCATTAATAACTTTATGTTCACCTAAAGAAAGAAAATGAGCAGTCATGTCATACCAAAACGTCGTTGCAATTGAAATGCTGTCGGAATACTTAATTGCATGGATCGTTAGAACGATCGCTCATCAAGCGAAATTTTAATAAATTATTTTATAAATTTATGTTCTTGTATGTAGAAAAAGCCAACAATCAGACTCAGTAGAAGTATTTGGTATTTTACCATAAATGTGTCGTCTGCCTACTCAAGATCCACTGTCGAGACTGTCGGCATGGTCATTAGGCGTTTCTCTATGCCGTGCACGTACTCAGCTTACAGCAACAACAACGGCGGTGTGCTGCTGGCCATAGTAGCGGCGAAAATATTGCACATGAGTACAGTTTTTGAGGCCGGCAGCATTCTGAAATTCATTTGTAGTGCAACTCAACTAGCATGGGTGAAATGACCAAAAGTTTTAATTTTATTTTTTCGTTTACAAACAACGACGACGCGTATTCGCTTTCACCATGGGTTTTGTTTTTTATTTTATAGCATTTTAATTATTATTTTGTTGTCGGTGTTCATAAAATATTAGCCTTTCATGCTCTGTTATGGTGAATAATTTACTTTCGAAAAACACCTTTTTTGTACATATGTACATACATACATGTGTGTGTTTGTCATGTGTTTATTGTTTGTTGTAATTTAGTTTTGCGACTTTGCGTAACAACTTTTTTTTACTCCATTTGGTTTTGCAATTATTTTGCTCTGCGCTTTGGCCAAATCAGCTGAAAAATATTGAAAGCTGGTTTGAAAACTCAATCTTAATAATGGCGACGGTCAAAGTACTGTTTTATATATATGTGAATTTTTTTTATTCTTCTATTTTTCGCCTTCATTTGTGCATTGCAGAAACTAGTCTAAAACTATATTTTCCGCTTGATTTGCACTTTTTCAAAGCGTTTATTTGACTTTGCTGCCTTCCCGCCACGCCGCCCTTTTGCGTCTTGCATGTCAAGAGAACTTATTGCATTTCTTGACTTGAGCGTGAAATTTTGCACCTTTTTGCTTTGTTTTGTGGCTTTAGCGTTTTTTTTTTACGTGGTATTTTGCATTCTAAGAATTACTTTTCTATATGATTTTGTGGCACGTAACTTAATTGGCAATTTTGCTGGGAACATGTTCAGTAAACTGTGGAATTATTTTGTAATTGTTTCAGCATTTGCATGTTGAGTGAAAATAATTTGTTGTTGCAAATTATTAGCCATCATTCTCAACAAGAATTTCATTATTTTGCGTTTTCGTAATGAATATTTTTATGCGAAGTGAATAAAATATCTCTGACCTTACAAATACATAAATGAAAGCGCCAACGATCTGTTTAATGCATAGATCTGCATCATGATCTAAAGAAGTTGTGATTCTAACTCTCGTAGTCTCTGAGATGATAGCATTTATAAAGATGGACGAACGTGGCTGCCGGGAAATAATTCAAGATGCAAATAAAATATGCTTGAATCAATCGAAGCCTCCAAGCAAATCCTTAAATTTGTATTTGTTTGATTCTATATTGAAAAAAATATAGCATGGTAAATACAAACGGCACCCTTATTGTATATACATACAAACACATATGATATGAAAGAGTATCTAGATAACAGCCGGCATATGGCGCGATACTCGTAAATTGCACATGAAAATAACTCGAAAATTGACAATTATTAATACAAAAAAAAAAAACACCAAACATATTTTTTTTTTGCAATGGTGAAGGATATAAAATAAACGATGTGCATTGCGATAAAATTAATGAACGAACCCTTGTCGTAAGCAAAAATCGGCGCGAACAACAACGAACTCAAATTCATAAAGAACTAAAATGAAGTTTGACAACAACAATAATAACAACAACAACAACAACAACAGAAACAGCTAAACTAAACTAAAGGGAACACAATGAAACTTCATTGGAAACCATACAAGTGAAATATGACCCTAATACAAATTTGTATTTCCCCTTAGTACGGCGCGTTAGCAATGCAACCCTCGCCGCTTCAGGGAAAGCACAAAGCGCTTCGCCGGGGAACACCGAAAACAAAGCAAAACGAAAACAACAACAACAACAAAAGCAGCGCCGAAAAACGAAAACAACAACTACAAATTTATAAATAACATTCACACAAACTATGAATTAAATTCCAAAGGGATTGCGATTTTAGTGCACAAAAACGATGTTTCTATGAAAAGTATCTCGATGCATGTCGATTTGGTAATTTGGGAATTTCCATTGGTATTGGTGCGCACGTGCGTGCGCCTCTCACTTTACCTACGACCTGACAGCTTGAAATGCATTTTTAGTGTGGTGTGTTGAACATTGTAAGGTAAAACAAAATAAAATTCATCTCATTGACGGTTTTTGGGGGTAAATCGTGCACCGCAAATGACACAATTGATTTGAGTACATTCGACAGATAAGGGCAAATTTGGTGGCCATTGTTGTTGTGATCGCACTCACTGTGCAAGGGGGGTTAAATAGTGTCACAGACACAGTGAACTTGATAGAAAAATAAAGGTAACTCACCGAGACATTTTGGTTTATCTTTCATAACGTTGTTTGACTACGTTGAAAATTTGTTTTTGTTTTGTTCTTTTTTTTATAATTTTTGCCTTTGATCAAATGCCGTCATTTGTACATTTCACTCGATAACTCAACACACCAGAAAAATTTCAATGCGTTTGACATGAATGGAAATAAAGTTCAAACAATGACAAAGAGGCCTTCAGTGATCTTGAGATTGTGGTTTTGATTCCACTCAATTACTGTTCCCCATAGCTCAATGCCAAAAGTCTAAGCTGGCCAGACAATAAACTGTAAAAGGGCTAGGACAAAACATGTTCCTTGTCATGTTCTCTAGACAATTCCATGTTCTTATGTTTTGACCAAGGCTGAAGTAAATCCATACAATTATCAAAAAGTATTTTTATTTTACATATAAACTTGGTAGTTGGGATCATGTTACGCTTTTGATTTTAATATGTAACTACGATTTGTGTTGTTATTAAAAGCAATTAACTATTTGACTGCCGCCCCATTAAAAAAGGAAAAACAGGAAATAAAAATTAACATTTACGCAATCATTATTAATTTTTGTAAAGTTCCATAATTTAGATTTAGGAAATTGTAACATATAGAACGGCCTTGAATTTTGCAATGTTTCCTTGTAAGCCAAACACTTCTGTCCGATATTGCCCCTCTGGTGTTGGCAACATTTTGGTCCACATATTATCAAGAAAAGAGCTGGGTACATTGTTGATCTCTATGTCGTGCTAAATTGTTGAGAACGAATTCTAAATAAATTCGATCTTCATATAGAGGAACCAGACAACAACAAAATTCCTTGTTAATAAGTCATGTTGATTTACTTACATTTAGAGGACACGTGTGGTTTAAATTTGTGTAATTATCAATACTATTATACATATGACCAATAAAATTCTTGCTGTGTTTTGACTTCAAGAACTTGCACATATCAATAGTGACATTGTAAAGAAACGGTTTCCAGCCATTAGCACGATACGAACAAGTTAAACGAATCTGATTGAAAATTGACTATATAATCAAAACATTGAAAACATTCAAATACGAACCGAAGCCTTTGTGATTGGTAGTTTAAGGAATTTTGCTTTCACCGAATAATACTTCAATGAGCGATTTACTGCTTTGAGATGACAGTATTCGAAATCAACGAAGGATTTATCAAAGGACTTGCATTCAATGTTGTAGAATGTCAACGTAGAAAATGTCTTAAGAGAAAAAAATACAATAAACTTGTTGGAAATCCGCTAAAATATGCTCACCAAAGCAATTAAACTGACAGAACAAAAAACTATTAATGTGAAAATATTGGTAGACATCTTTATACTTTGGATATCACTATGATACTATAGAAAAAATGTTAAGCATTTAGTTAAAAATTTTTATTTGAATTAATATGATTGGAGTTTTCATTAAAAAAATATATAATGCAAAATTAATGGACTTCGAATTACTTTAAAAATAATAAATATTAAAAAAATTAAAAATTTACGTTATGCTCACTCATGTATGGACGTAGCTTGATAAGAGCAGTGGGGTGAGTTGCCCCAGAACTTGAAATCGGAGACTGTGGGCTTGTTGCATATCTTTTGGTATTCAAGTAAGTGACTTTTAAAAACATTTGACAAATAGGCAAGTTTCAAAGAACTAGAAGTTGGAGAATGCAAAATAAATCTGCTCAACAAAATTATTTAACCTAATAGTCAGACGAACATAATATATATTATATTATAATAACTATTTCCAGAAAGAGGCAGGGAGACAGAGTACGAGGCATGGCTTCAAATAAAATCTTTTCTTGTCACTCGTCTTAAGTTGAATGCTCATTAATCTAATGAAATCGTCAATAAAGATAGATTTGTTGATCTGTACTCATTGCATTTGATTGGAATATGTTTTGACATTGAGCACTGCGGGCGCAAGATGAACTTTGACGTGAACGTACTTGAGTGTGTGAATGAAAGAATAAATGAATTTATGTTTTGGCTGCGTTAGAATATCTGCTGCTGTCAAGAATGAAAAATAATGATAGCAATAATCATCATTTACGCAGCAGTGAATCAGCAACAGATTTTTGTTGATGCAGCAAAAGTACTCAAAATGCAAACTGTAGCGAAGGTTTTGTGATTTTTTTGTATTTAACCTGCTTAAAGCAGCTTTTCCATTGAAATAAAAAAAAAGAAAAATATCGCTTAATTGACACAAACAAAAATGACGACGGCACCGGCGACGTCGCTGACAATTTGTTAGAAAACATTTGCGCGAATATGAAGAACAAAGTGGGCCAATTGTGACACAGTTGTAATGCGAATACCGCCATTAGATACAAACACATGTACATAACGTATTTAAGCAAACTGTCTTCGAGTCGTAGCTGTGACGCCTGCCATCGAAACATTTCCAATAAATCGACTAAAAACAAAACAAACAAACAAAAAAAGGCATTGACACAAAAGTTTCATTTTACATGACACAAGGTGGCCAAAGGTGAGCAACGTGTCTTAGGCAAAGAAGTGGGCTTGAAATAGTATCTGGTCTCAAAAAAAAAAAAAAAAAAAATAGAAAACAGTACTCTTACAAACAAATCAACATGATAGACCCAAATCAGTGAGCGCAAAACACATTTCCACTCTAGGCACTGAAACTAAAAAAAAGTATATCAAAAATGTTTGTAATTTAATATGAGCTCATGTTTAAAGCTAATTAGAAGGCCTAACAGACTGACTAACTGACTGACTGAGTGACTGTCTGATTGAGAGACTGACACTGCCAGACATTGGATTCAGTGGAAATGCCTTTCGAAATGATGAACTTATTTCCTTCGAAACGAAGTTGAATGCAATCAAATTGATAAATGTGATGCTCTTTTGATAATCTCACGCAATTGAAGATATGCCGTGAAGTCATTTAACACATTTCTTTGGTTATCAAAATCATAATATTTCTATCTCTGCGCTATTGTTTGTTACACTTTTTATGCATTTTTATTATTATATTTCTTTAAATTAATTGCAGCGTTGAATTTGAAACTTAACAAAATATTTTCAATTGCCTTGGGTACTATTTTCAGACCACACACAGTAACATAAACCATTCAACAGTCGGTTCGGACGCATTCCCCTGAGAGGCATTCAAGAAAATCACACACACACACACACTCGCATACATGTGAAATGTTTTTATAGCTAAACCAAAAGTATCTTTGCGTTACTTAATAATTGTCCAAAGTTGGACGCAGTGAAATGTACGCAGTTTCGGGCGGAGCACTGCGCTTTGACAAATTAACAGTTGGGCAGTTGGGAATGAACACTCTTTCGCGCTCCCTAGCACGGTTATTTGAAACCAAGACACTTTGAGATAAACGGCATAACTCACAATGCGTTGGTTTTGTTTTTTTTTTATGTTTTAGCTTAGAAAATCGCCGCCATACAAATTGCAACGACTTGCAGTGAAGACAAAGACGGACGGATGGAGGGACGGAAAGCCGGATGGACTGAGCAGCGGGGCCGTGCAGTCTTTAAGCGTGTTATTGGTGTTTCTGAGACGTTGTCGGACTTGAGTGTTTTGCCGCGCTTTACTCGCAGTTCTTACTGTCATTTGCGACTTTTCGCATTGTTGTTGTACGACAATATTATTAATTGGATTTTACGCAATTTAAACAGCAACAACAAATGTATTTAATTGCATGCATTCGGTATGCTTGCTTGGCTCTTTTGTGTTCCACGGTTAGCATTTGTATTGCAGTGTTGGACAATATGCATGACTAGAATTGTCACCTCAACTCATTTTGCAATTAGAATGCGTGTGCACAACTTTGATTTGAGTTCAGTATTGTGTGCGTCCGTATATGTGTGCATATGTATCTGTATTGTATCTAGTCAACACATGCAGTCTTAATTGCATTTTACGCGTGCATTGCCGCATTTGGCGGCAATTAGTGCCGCACGCACCAACAAACTGGCAAAGCGGTGCGGCTCGGCTTAGCTCAGCACAGTGCAGGCAACTGATTGGGGTCACGTGCGAGTGTCCATCGTTAAAAGGTTCCTCTGGTCAAGTCAATGACTTTAAAAATCAATTGTCTACAAAACGTTTGAATTTTGCCGTTACGAGCTGTTAATTCGATTTTGTACGTGCTTGCAGGCCAAACCGAGAGCGAGACAGAGATAGCCAGTGTAGACAACTCATTGTCGTTCACACTAATTTGCATCATTGCACTTCCACTCACACACACACGCAGTCTCGGTCGGCAAGTCGGCCTGTTTAATACGCTGAAGTGCGTTGAACGTGCATTTCCGGCTTTTATATGCGCTTTGCACATGCGCAACATGCTTATTCGGCACAAATATTTAACCAAAATGCTCTTCTTCTTCTATTACTTGTATGATTTTCAATTAGACATCAAAAGAGCATGGCTGCAAAACCAATTGCGACCACAAAAGTGTCATGCAATGCATATAGTGGTAGGGTAGGGCAGGCAGGGTGAAAAAACAACTGAGTCGCGGTTGCGCTTCATTGGCTTTCAATGTAGTTCAACGTCAAGACGCGATATTGAACCGGAAACATGAAATTTGAACCGAAAAAAAAAACGCTATGTTCGAATGATGGCCAAAGCAAAAGTCCCTGGGAATTCGTTCAAGCAAAACAAATCAAGCGCAAAGTTTAAACAAAAACTGTGATTTGTGAGTCTGTTTAAAGAAAGATACACACACACACACACACATTTCAAATTTGTTTACACACTCAACTATTTGGCACCGAATTTGATGCTTCGCTGGGGACAAACTCTTTCACTCTTTCAAAGTTCTTTCAAGGCGTTCCCCTTCTATTCATGCATGGTAAGGCATATAAAGTGTATACAAAGTTATGTAAATGTCAGGATAAGCAATGACAAATATTTTTTTTTTTTTTATCGAAGGTATTCTATATACTTAGCACTGGTCTCGACAAATTTGTCACTTCGAGAAGTATTTCAAAATAAATTTAACTCACTACTATACTATTCCTATACTATAGGGTATAAGAATGTCGTCTTTTTTCGAAACCCTTTTCAACGATTGCTTGAAGTGGTTTGTCTAGATTTTGTTAGATTTCAAAGATTTTAAATCAAACAAAGTTCAACATAAAAACGCCATAAAAAACCGAATGGAGTAAACAAAAAAGTATACATATTTCAGATTTTAGCTGTTGTGAAAGAACATTTTGCTTTAGTGAAAATTGCTAAACATGTGGGAAAGAAATTGAACATTGATGAAGGTCTGAACCGCTATAAATGCGAACGAACAACAATAATTATATGTTTGAAGTACATACACCCATATATGTGACATTTGAATTGGACATCATGTATAAGTTTGGATCAAGAGCGTCGCATACGATTCTAACAATTAACTGATGTTGTTTTGAATTTACTACCGAACTATTGCAACTTGAAAATAAGAGATAAGAAATGACTTTAAATCAGTTCATTTATTTCCAAAAGGTACCAATTTTGGTCCAAAGCATCGAATAATAGCAAATATGAACGTAGTCCGTTTAATATACAAAAACAATTCGACATTGAACAAATGTATCATCTCTTCTATAATAAACGATTCATATTGAATTAATTGATCTTAAAGTTTTAACGCTCGCTACTCGTTCTCAGAATGGCTCACCTGTAAGCAGAGCACTGAAATATGTCTGACATCTGGCGATGATGAAATGCCAATGGAAAAAATTCAACAACAAATACTTGATTATTTTTATTCATTAAATGATTTTTCAACATAGAGACTTCTTTATTATGCAAATTACACGAATTGAATGCGTTGGCGTATTTAATATCTTAAAAGAGCGAAACACATTGAAAATTAATCAGCTGTGAATTCGATAAAAAGTCGCATTGTACATAAATTAATTTTTAAACTGTACTTTTATAGATTGCGTGGGTTGTACGCAAATTGTTTCCACATGAATTTTGTTGTTCAGTCAATTTGAAACAAAATATAATTGACGAGCATGGCAAATGCCGGAATGAGTACGATTTAGTCATAGAATATCTCCAAACAAATGCAAAAGGGTCTGTCAGAAGTAAACGTCTATTTTGCTGGGCATGACGCTGCGCAGCGGGTTGAGGCGAGGTGAGGTGTGTTGCACGTTGAACGCCGTATGCAGTTTCCCACAAATGCGTTCGACCAGAACCGTGTACGCCGTATAGTGCAGAGTGTTTGGCCTAAAGTACATGCCCACGAATGGCTTATTGAGAACAAAACGTAAATATTCTCGAAAACATTTTTGGCCATGTTCAGAGCCAAGAGCCAAGCACGCATGCCGTCAAGTGTTCAATCATTTGTGCTCCTCTGCTCGCAGCGACCGACCGCAGAGCGTCATGAGGCTTTACACAGCTCAGTGCGTTTTGAATGTTGCACCTTTTTTTATATTCATTTTTTTTTTTGGCCCGAAGGTTGCCATGAGGAGTAAATTTGTTTGTCGTTGTTGTTCTTGTATGAAGTCAATAGCGCTGTTTGCTTTTATGTGCCTCATTATCATGATAATCAACTTGCACAAATGAGTCGCGCACAGGTGTCATCCGCTTGCCGCATTTGCTTGCCACATTGTTTTTTTTTCAGTTGTTTTATTATTCGTCTTTGATGTCGTTGACTTGCCACTTTTGGTTTCAATACTCCATTGCATTTTGTTTACGCGATACGTCTTGCTTAATTTCCTGTTCGCATTTCCTCAATTTGAAGAACGTTTTCTTCGTACTTTGCTCGGCTCCATTGGTAGTTTCCCAACTCACATCAGAAATTAATTAATAGAAACGTTTTCTGGGAAAATTTTAATATCTCTTCGTTGGCTTTAAAATGATTAATTATATCAGATCAATTTTCGTGGCTTTTATAAGATTAATCAATTATGCGAGTTCAGTGAAATATTTCAAAACTTTAAAAATGCTCTATGTGTTCTCTCTTACAGTCCTATTCTGGCAACTATTACTAAGATCAGTCATTTATTAAAGGCATTATTAAAGTGTATTAAAATAGCAAGAACACTTATTCGGAAACATGCTACACGACAAATTAGATTCATTTCAAAATAATTATTGTTAAAAATAAATAAATAAAAGCAAAAATAGCACGCATTTTTTTCATTTTAATTATTTCGATTAATTCGCAACATTTCGTTAATTAAGCTTTGGGAAAACCTCTGTGCAGACAACAATAAAACAATGAATACTTTTTAGCAATTCAGCGCATAATTAAGAGATTGTTTTAATTTCTGCGATACTCTAAAAAAAGGAAAAAAGTAAAAAAATTTAAATTAGCACAAAAGCAAACAATCGTCTTTAAGACTGAAGCGCTTCACTTGATGGCGCCAAACTTGACTTGAGTGCGAACGGTGGCGAAAGCGGTCAGGTGAGTCATATACTCGTATATACGAGAGCAGTCATCATCATGAGACTATTTTGTTATAAATTTTCACACGCTACAAATGCGTGTTTATATTTAGATTATTTGTTCATGTAGCAAAATCTTTGTTGCAAGTAAGATTATTGATGAATATATATCAAATTTCTACTAAAATTATAGGAAATTTTAATAATTTATTCATTATTTTAAAAAATTAAATTTTATTTTCTTTTAATTTCTCTTTTTCTTATTTTATTTTATAACATTTTAACAATAATCAGCTCAACAGGTGCTATAAATTGTCACGCAGAATACTGTACAATATCACGTATGGTTAAAGAACGATAATACTAGAAATAAAATGAATTAACGATAAAAATTAGAAAAAAACAATTATAACAACGATATGAATATTGACTAATGACATTAACAAACTTAAATACTACGATTTTTAAGTTGGAATGGTTGGAGTCTTTTTGGTTTGTAGGTATCTAGAGCTTTCGCAAGTATGTTTGGGTGAGCGGATAGCCTATTGTTATATCAATTGCTATGTTTATTAATTTGGTCGCCCATGAAAATAATATTTAGGTCCTTGTGTAGTGCTTTGTTTCGGACATACCATGGCGCAACCGTCATCAGACGTAGGAATTCATTCTGGAAGACTTGGATTTTCCTAACTAAAATTAGATAGACTTATAGATACATAGATGCTGGTGCTGGGCTTTGCCTGAAGCATGTTTAAAAAGTACGCACCGTTTAACTTATAAAACCGTTCACTAGCTAACGAACAGTCGAGTTAATTGGAATGTTGTTGAACGCTGACAATCTGAGCGCAATCAAAAGAGTGTTGTGTTCATGCAACGGAAATCGTATCTTATCAGCCGGCAGTGTCAACATGTGATAAAAATAGGTATGTTCTGTTTACTCAACTCAAGATAACAGATAAAAAAGTGCGTACAATGAATCATAACTGCATGGATGTGTAGCAACTTGAAGGGTTGCATGACAGATACTTTATGAACTAAATTACTTGTAAAAGATACAAAAGTCAACAGCAGCCGAAATTATTTAGCGTGCAACAGCACAATTTTTAGTTTAAACAAAAAAACACAAAAAAAAAAACAATTTGAGTAATTGGCTCAAAACAATGCGACAACAAACACACATTAATGTTTACAGTTGTTGTTGACCCGCCCAGAAAGACAAAAAAAAATGCATGCAACAAAGAGCACTGACATGAAATGAGTGACTGAGTGAAGAATAAGAGCCCTTTTAGAATCAAAATGACAACAATAAAAATAACGAAAAAAAAAAAGCTGAAACGACACATTGTGAAAGTAAATAAATTTCAGACGAACACGAAATCGGAAATTTTGTGGCACGATATTTGCTTTAGGGTCAAACTTGCAACAACAACGTGAGTCGCCGCCACATGCATGCGCTGATGTGATGTGTGCCACAACAACTGATGTCGAAGCGTAGCTGACCGCGCTCATGCTAGAGTGAGCCGCATGCATGGTGAGCCCCATGGCACTAAATGCTTGCTCATTTCACTTATTGTTAAGGTTTTGCCTTTGTTTTGCTTTGCCTTTGCCTTTGCTTTAATGGTGGAAATGACATTTTCGTGCAAAGTCAAAAATCCAAATTATGCGCCATAAATGAGTCACGATAAACCGTCAAGTAAGTGAGCGAAAGGATAAGTGCAATTGGCTAATTTCGCATTGAGATGGAAAGCTGCATGGCATCGCCTCTTAGGCTTAATCGTGCAATGCCTTCCGACAAAAGAACTTCCGTGCAAGAATTTGATAGGCGGGCAGGCTGAAGTGACATATTAACTCAATATGCTTCTACTACCCGCTTCCGCTCTGACCCCTTGCCGAAGCACTTTGAATTACGCACACACTTTTCGACTCTGTTGCATTTCAGCTGGCAATGTAAACATGTTGTTATGCTTGCAACAGGATTTGCCAACTGAGCGCGATTTTTTTATGTGTCTCTATTTTTTTGTGCTTTTGTAGAATGCAAAACGAGTTTTCTAACCCTCGGGTTGTGCCTTTTTCATTGTTTTTTATTTTTTGTATTTTTTTTGTATTTTTTGTTTCGTTGCATTTTCGCAGACCTCGTTTGTTTGGCTTTGCAACACGGAAGTGCAGCTGAAAATGCATGTGCGACTTATTAGTGACGTGTTGCATTTGAAAATATTGGCGCAGCTGCACCGCTCACAACAACAACAACGGCAAAGGCAAACATTGCAACTCACTTTCATATTGAAAAATGAGCAAACAAATAGAAAGAGGCTCATAGTGAAGTCGCCAAGTCGTCAAACGATGGCAATGACATTCAGACAATACACAACGACGCATAATGCCAAAAGATGCGCCATTGGACATGTGCGACGCCCATTGCCAATAGGCTGTCGGCACGGTGCCGTGGCAGGCGTGTTAACGAGCTACTTTGTCAGCATTGTCAGCGCGCGAGCGCAACTAATTAAATTGAAGCGAACTACTTAGGCATCATTGCCGTCGTGACAAGTCGCGTTGTGTCGCAGATACACAGACAGACAGATAGGCAGACAGACAGGCAGTTGGATAGCTAGATAGGCAGTCAAGTAGCACTAGCGCTAGTACGTGATTCAACTAGATCATCTAAATTAGTACTAAAGTAGGCATTTAAACTTTATGACAGTCAAACAAGCGCACAAAAACGACGCGTCGCCTGTTGTCACATCTGAGCGCAACACTTGGCAATCTGTTGTTGTGTCTGTCTCTGTCTCCATGTCATTATTTATGCCTTGATTTTGGTGTCGTTAATGGCAACGCGCGCACAAAACTGCCACGAACTATGCCTATTATAAGATACAATGCTGCTGATCAGCCAGTCTAAGATACATTCATTGTGCCTTTAATGTGCTATGCAAAGTTTATTATGACGCAAGGCTTTTGTTGTACACAAATAGTGGCATTAAATTGCCATTCTTCAGAGATTTACTACTTAATTTCAATACGACGCCCTCAAAGAAAGCTGCCTCACTTCTGCCGCTCGCATCTTCAGCAAAGTAGGAGCGCGGAACATTTTCATTTGTGCATAAATCAAATGCAACTTTTCCAATTAAAATAAAGTCTTGCTAAATTAAATTTAAGCAATGCGTAATATTTTCGTGGCATGAGCATTTCTACAATGCTCGCTTCGACATTCATCTTCGACTCAATGTGATTTTAGTCATTAAAGCGCTGCAAAGTGTCATCCTCCAGTGTGTATCTACAATGCAATGTGACTCACCCCCTTGAACATTATTTAGAAATTATTTGAAATTGCTTTATTAAATTACCCTCATGTTGATTGATTTCGTATTGTCTTTCTGCCTTAGCTACAATGTGAGGCGTTCGTTTCTATTATAACTTACAATTACAGAAGACGCGAGAACAATTGTTGTCTGTTCTCTCGATTGGTTAACTCAAATAACGCTTGTATCAATATTGAAATGAACAAAAATATACAATGCAGTACATGATCAATTCAACTCGTTTATAGTTTATACATGAACATTATTGAAACGTGGCATTTTTATACTCTCAATTCCATTGTGACTTGAGTCTTTGCGATGCCAATTTATGCCCTTTCCACAGCGATGAAGCGCAATTGAAATTGTGTGCCACACGTCAAGTCATGAAATCTTCACACCATTTAATCGTGTATAAATCTTGTTACCAGCATTGGAAATTAATAATTATACTCTTGTTAATATTGAAAATGTTGTACACGCGCCGACTTTTGACACATGCTGTAAGCGATAAATCTTGCGAGCAAATCAATTAAAAACAACTTGGTGACGCCTTCGCAACGCTCACCAACGAAATTCATAAACGTATAAAATAAAAATCTGCACAGCAATAATAATTAATCAAATGCGCGCTTTTCGAGAAGTATCACAAAATTTGGAGAATGTTTCCGTTGCCATAATTCACCATGACTTTGATGAGTTGTGTTGGCTTTTATATATGCTCAAACAGCAGCGTCGTTCTTATGCCGCTGCGCTTCAAGCTGGCAACATGCGTGGCCGCAACGTGCTAAAAATAGCAAACATGCCTCATTTGGTCTGCTCGCTTATGTCATAAATCGGCGCTGTTTGGCGCTCTGCATAATTGCGGTGATCTAGGGTGGCACGAGAGCTGCACATATATTTTTTTGCGTTAATCCTGTTTGCAACGCCTAAAAATAAAGACTGCATGAGTGGCACTTCAACTGGCATCGACGGCATCAGCATCAGCAACGTCATCGTCATCGCTGTTGCAAGCCAACCGTTAAGCAATGGATTTCACGACCATGGCATCAGACAACTTAAAGCGTAAAATGCATTTTCCTATAATACAAATCGAAAAAGTCGAATAAATTCGGGCTAATCAAATCGGTTTTTCAGCATGTCTTCAACACTTGAAGCCAAAATTTAGCGCAAGCCTTAAGCACGCTATAAACTTTAACCTCTTTTGTGACTTCTAAACCTTATTTGATTGCCAACATTTATTGCCGCCTGCCGCATGCCGCCTGCACCGACGTTTGCTGCATTGCGAAACCAGTTTTTCGACAATTTCCAGTTTTCAAGTTTACCAAGCAAGCGCATGAGCTTGAGCCGTAATAGGAAAGTGTGCGGCAGTCGCAACAGGGGCAGCAGGGGCACCAAGGGACAGCAAACTGGCATAGCGCGACTGACTGCAATAGTGACTGACACAACGAGCTGATCTTTTATCACGCATCTTGTTTATGCAAAAACAAAAGCAAAAAACTTGCAGTTGCAAATGCGGTTTAAGCTTTCTACGCTGCTTGCCATTTTATATATATTTATTATTTTATATTTAACTGTTTCGCTTTTTCCACACTGCCAGCAACAACATAACAGCTTTGATATCATAGACTCTTTATTTTAGTTGCATAAAAAAAGCCATTAAAATGTTCATATTCATATGCATTCGTGTGATTCATTTCAGGCTTTATTTTATTGGTTTAAGCCAACATTTTATTGGCTTAAATGCGCGTATTAAATATTGTCATTAAACGCTGCCCCACCCAGTTACTAAATGTATATGCTTGTTCTTCGGTTTTGCTTTTCTTAAGCCCAGCTTAAGTAACCATTTTGGCAAGTCGTTGCAGCAATGAAGTATTTTACATGTGCAAAGAAATCATTTAACTTGTTTGTGCCAACATGGCTGCACCTCTCAGCGCTTGTTGCCGCTGCTGGCCGTAATCTAATTTTGGTTGCAACTTTTACTACGAGTTTGCCGAAGTTTGCCAACGTGTTTTCCACGCCACTCTTTGTCGAGTGCTTGGCGCGTGTTTTTGTCTTTAATGGCGGTTTCACGAGTTTTCGTTTTTTTTTTTTTCTCGCTTTTCTTCGCTCGACTTGAGTGGATCAACTCGCATTCGATTTTCCATTTATGCATTTGCAATGCATTTTCACAGTTTTCACCGGCAGACAATTGAAAGCCATTAGTGCGCATTTTACATGGACATGGCTAATTTACACTTTAGGGCTGATTGGTCGCTCGGCTGGCCGTCTTGACTGCAGCATGCCGCAGCTGACGCAACATTGCCGTGGCTCTGCATATGGCTAATTTGCAGAGCGGTTAAAAAGCTGTGTTAGTCTGATTAGAAACGAGCACAATTGTCATGCTTAATCATTATAAATTATGTGGCGTGTTGCCATTTTTATATAATTGGCTGCAACATGTTGAAACATGCCAATTGCCGTGTTCAACTAAAACATTGGCAAGAACAAGTCGCATAATTAAATGAGCTTATCATAATTGCTAAAAGAAAAACAAATTGCACAAATTTTGTCATTAAAATCATGTTAATGAGTGTAAACGGCTTTGTCTATGATTGCGAGAAGATTTTTTTAATCTTAAAGTAACGCATGTCTCGGCACTAACTAAGTTCACTTACTACGTTTGAATATACGCAATAAGCACTGTTTACTTTAAGTGACAAATGTCTCAGCCGAAACCACGTCTACATCAGACAGTTCATTATGCAATATAAGAAAAGACGAAATGATAATTGTTAAACATTAAACTAATGCATGTTTTAATGCCGACAAGTCATACAAGCGGCACTTGGTATACAAAGTACACTTATGTACATACATATATGCGAGTATGTAAGCTGTATTTATCTTTGATGTCAGCGTTAATTGTGAAAGCGCTGACGGTAATAAAACAATTTACATAAATGTGCTCATTCTTCGCAATTAGCGACACTCACAGATAGTTTTGCTCAACGCATCGAGTCTAGACAATTGCACAGCATCTTTGCCGTGCCGCGAGCTCTCGTTTATTATGTGCCCACTCGCCCTCCTGCATTGACATTGAGAACCATTTAGCATTTCATTTTGCAACACAACATTCTCATTATTTGCTGCGGCATTGCACGAGCGTTGTAATTAAGTTTTACGACCTTTAGAACGAAACTCTCTTACTTCATTCACTGTTATTTTTTTTAATTGTGTGTAATAAATACTTGTTGAACCCAAGCCGACTGTGTCAAGGCTCAGCGCACTTAATTGCATTGCGTAATTTTCTGAGCAACTAAAAGTATAAGATTGTTGATAGCGCGTTGAGCGAAAAAATTCTTTGGAAAATACAAATTTTGAATTTAAAGTAATTTTTACACAAAATCATTTTTTCAATTGGGAACTTTAAACTTAATAAAAAGCAATTTATGCCGCTAAAATATATTTAAACGAAAAACCAACGAAACATGGAAAGAGGAAGAAAAAAGTGATTCATTGAAGCAAGCTTTGGCATTTGAGAACACAATGATTCGTCATTGTGCTCAAACGTTTGTTCGTGTTGTTGCCACAGATTAAACGAGCTGCGGAAGTGAATGTGTACAAACACACATTCACACACAATGCATTTGTGTGCGTGTGTGTGTGTGTTGGCAACAAAGCAACATTGATGTATAACATATGGAAAAGTGAGAGTTGGTAAAGTAATCAACGCAAAGAAGGTGTAACGTTGACACCCCATTAACACCCTCGCAATGCAATGAAACCGTTCTTGAGTCAGTGAGGGTGCTAACCACGCCCAGGTCCGATACGCGGCCAACCCAATGGTCGAAGCCCAAAGCAATGAAAACTTCAATTGGATTGTGCACACGCTCTCAGCGCACTGCAGTGCCAAATGGCATATGTGAAGTGTTGGTCAACAGGCGGGGGAGGCATGAGAAACGACATCAATACGGTTTGCGAATAATGCGACAACAATAAACGGCAACGAAAAGTGGCACAAGGCATCATGAATGACACGCGACTCAACTAAAAACAAAATAATAATAATAATTTTATTTTGTTTGTTGCCATTTGGGTTCATTTTTTGCAGGTCAGCGATGAGTTGGAAAGAGTTGAGCGACGTCGGTGAAATTAATCGGAAGTGTGCATGTGTGTGACAGTGAAAGATGACAAATGTCAACATGAATTTTAAATCTTTCGCGATACAAAATCGTGACAAAGTGAATGACTTTTTAAATGTGACATCAAAAGTACGAAACGAGAGAAATTTGCGAAGACAACAGCTCTCAATTCAACACAACTTCACATACATGTTTGCAAAAAAACAAACAAGACGGCAAATAAAATAAATAATTAAAAAACAAAAAAAAAAATAAATCTACAAGTAATTTTGCATTGTGACACGAACTGTAAAAAAAGAGCTCGAAGTTTACCGGTAAACAGAAGCAACATAATTGTGTAATTTCTTTGTTTTTTGCATTTTCTTGTAATTTTATTATATTTATTTAATTTTAAATTTAAGTTGAATTTTTGCATTTGACGCCACGCAAAATAGTCATAATTTACACAAAACCCACGCAGCACAGCTCAGCTCAGATACAAACAGACAATTGTTGTCGCTACATTGTTACGTATAGAACGCTCGTACGGCAAAGCCGAAAGCAGCTGCACTCAACTGGAACATGCTCAACACACATGTAGAAACAACAAGCACTAAAACTAACTGACTAACTGTCTGACTGACTGAATGACTAAGTGACTAAATGAATAACTGACATTGGCGACATGTGCGACAATGACTTTTCGACTTGAGCCGCGCATAAAAACTGTTTCAAGCCAGTTGGAGTTTTGCCAGCTTTTGCAACGCGTTATCGCACTTTGGATCAAACTCGAACTCAAAAGTGACGCGTTGCCGCAAATTCAAGAGCTGTCAGTTTGAATTTGTTTCGGATCGCGAGCATTGTTGGCTCTGCTGCGACGCGATGAGGTCATACCGACTAGTGCGAAGCGCCCAGCCCAGAATAACATATCACAGCACAATACAGCGCCCTCTGTCGACTGAACTGAAGGTGCCGCTCTGAACAAAAAAAGTTTCATTTAGCATTCTTCTAAGTTGTTTCAGGTTTGACTGACTTGACGTAGAAAGCAAATCATTGTTTAGTCACTACTTTCCGGTCACTGAGCCGCGTCATTATTGCAGAGGTGAAAATTAAAGTTTTGCCATTTGAATTAATTTCTGTTTATTTTTGTTGTAACACTTTCTACTTTTTTTTGTTTTTGTTGTTGTTTGTTTGTCGTTATGCAAATTGCTGTTATTAACGCAAATTATAATAATTTCGAATTATTAACAATAATTAATCTTAGCCCTTGGGCTAAACAGTGATATAAATAAGACATTTTATTTATAAACTAATATTATTGATTGAATTAAGTTTCTGAAAGAATATGAGATAGAATGAAATTTCAAGAAGTTATATAACAAAAATTTTGTTTAACAAAGATCAATAAAAAATTATAATACGGTATAAATTTTTTCAAAAAATCGGATATACTTGTACAGAATGTCATTTAGAAGAGGGCTAAGTTTTTTGAAAACATACTTAATTTAAATTTTTTCAACTATTTTTGATAGTTCTTATAAAAAATATGTTACTTTTGCTATAAGCTTAAAATGAAATACACTTTGTAACATGATCTTTGTACATAATATACTTTGGGTCTGTCTTGAGCGACAATATGAACTTCAAGCCGCTCATACATTAATCATTTGTGAAAGCGCTCAGCGCTCAGTCTGCGAGTTTCCACATAAGTGTGCTTCCCACAATATTATATTAAGAAAGTCAGAACAATACACGAACTCTTGAATGTTTGTTTGTTTATTCGTAGCGTCAAATTGAGATTAAACAAAATTGTGCAAGAAATCATAATATTTTTTTATCAAAGTCAAACAGCAAAGGGGCTGAAACTGAGCCTGAGTCTGACCGTGTACTTTGTGCATATTTGACTTGGGAGTGGGTTTGGCTCTGCGTCTGTGTTTACAACCTTTTGAAGTGTGGATTTTTGCAGAAAACGGCAATAAAAGTGCCGCGTATGGAAGGGCTAAGAAAACATTCAAATACTTCGAGTACACCAAGCACGCGTACCAAATTCGCTCAAATCGGGGTAGTTTTGTTTATTTTGGTTTACTTAAGAGCTTAAGTGGGGATAAGCGATGCTTTTACAAGACCACCGAATGATGCTGTGAGGCAATTGCTTGCTGACAGGGGTGTAGACGACCAGTAGGCCAGCCAAGGTGGCCTAAGCATCCGCAATCAGAATCAGTGCAGTCAACATTAAAATAAACGGAATAAATAAAATCAACGACGCATTAAACAATACACTGACAAGCCAGGGGGGGAAATGCGAGTAATTCTCAAATGGTATTTATTGCCGTCTGCACGCAGGGTCCTCTGCCACTTCCGGATCACACAGGCTTGCACAGGCATACAATGCGCTTTCTCGCCTTTACGGCCTTGCGCAGCGCAGCTGTCATTATCGTCTCGTTTTTGGGGTTAAAAGCAACGAACGCGTGCAAAAATCAAATAAGTCAAAGCGTCGAAGGACCTCGTAGCACGACAGGACGCAATGTAGCGCGTGTCCTTTGCGTTGTACAGTGACTTCCCTTTTTTTGTATTTCGTTTTTTTAAACGTCCGCTTTCGCATTGTTTCTACATGCTGTTTTTTTTTACAGTGTCGTCTCAATTTGATTAGGCAAGTGTGCTGCAATTTACTTAAAAATTTATGAAATGTAAATAAAACTCAAATGAAACCTAAATCGTATGTATGAGAAGGGGTCTCGAAAACGGGCGGTTTTTTGGCACAACTGTTATGTTGAAAAAAATACACAAAGCAGAAGCATTTCTTCTACAACATGCCACCCACTGAGGTTGCATGAAAACCATATCGAATGCAAACATAAGACGATGTCAATGTACTCTGCCACCCTGTCTAATGTAATTTGGCAACTCTTTGTTGTTGTGACAGTTAAATTTCACATTCGGATACAGTAACGAAATCAGTAACGGGTCCGTTGGCAATGCTTGAAGAGGCGTGTTGCAAATTGCTAAAGTGATTGAATTCGGATAATGAGTGCCACTAAAATGCGAGCGAGTCACTGCGCTCGGACAAGAGGCAACACTTGAGGGCGGTTGAAATGTTCATTTTGCTCATATGTCATACAAAACGAAAAAGTGGCAAAACACAATTTTATGCTTTTGTTGAAACTTAATGCTTCAATATCGAAAGAGTGTCATAATTCTGATAAATAAATTGCAAAAGTGAAATAATATATGAGCGAAACACACACGAGTGCAAATTAAGCCAAGCGACGTGCGAATTTCACAAGAAATGCTTTATTGCGAAGTGAGCTGAGATAAATTGCAACATTTATGAGGAACACTGTAAAAACAGTATTTTTTATTTGTTTTATTTATTTCATTGCATTTCTGTTTGTATAGTTTTCGTATCTTTTATTTCTTACTCTTTTCCAAGTTTTTTTTTGCTTGGCCACCTTGGAATGCGCCTTGTTTGCATAAATTATGAGTGTCAACTGTCAGAGGAACAGAGAAACAAGAAAATCGAGTAAGTAAAATACATAAATAAATAAAATGTTGAAAAGCGCAAAAAAACAACACACACACACAAACACACACAGAGACACAGAAAAGTTGAAAACGACAACACGTCAAGCGGGAAAACAAACAGAATTGTAATGAAGCACTTCCGTCGCCCAAGACACCCAAGTGTTTTCTTACATTGCGAGCTCGGCTCTTTCGATAAATATTACTCCAGATTTTGTTTGCGACACCGATTTAAAAATGGCGCTACACTTACTCCACCTTGAGATGCCGGCCAGTTGGGTTCCTGAAGGGCGCTATAAGTAATAAGAGTGCGGTTTTTTAATGAGTGGCCAAACTCTTGGCTACATGGCAGAGCTATGAGCGCATGTGCTTGTAGTCTGGCCGATTTTTTTTTACAGTAAAGTAATTTTGTGTAATTCCATGCTACTCTCTTTAATGTTTAACAATTATTTGTTGTTGATTTTTTTTGTATTTTCAAATAAAAGATACTATTGAGTCTTGACCCACATTCTTGGCTTGGCTATGTTTGTACTCTAATTAAACTCGAGCCACTCCGCAATGTAATTGAAACTTCATTAAGCTATAGAACCCGATTGTCAGTTGTCTCCACAACGGCTTCGACACACACACACACACACACATACACACACACACACATTCACTGACACACCCATACACATGAAGTGAAAAGCGAACACGTTGTGCAATTTTCCAATCAAAATCAAACTAAAGTGCGACGAATACGAAAATTCAACTAACGTTATCATAGTCGGCTATCTTAAGCCAATAGTGCTTCCTTTCCCCGCCGTCCCAATCTGATTAAGCCAGCAAAGACTCGCCAAACATTGGGTTTATTGGAGTGCAGGACATAGTAGACCAATTGACGATTGATTTGTGGCACATTTTGAAATTGGAGTAAATGCACAAAGTCGAAGCGATTGTTGTTGTTGCTGTCGTCTGTTGCCAATGGAGCAGCGCTCTGTTGTTGTTTTGTCGCTCAGCTCCCATGGCTACAACGCGCGTCACGCTTTCAATTTGCGGCGCACCACAATGGCGTCGAAGTCGAAGTCTTTGCCGCCGTTCAAATTATACTTCCACATATTCGCATTTGTTTCTCGCTGTTTGTCTAATGAACATTTCTGCTTACTACATATATCTATTTTATTGGTTTGTTGTGCTGCGTTAATTATCGAACAACGTCGCGTCGGCGAAAAAAGTCGGACAGACGCAATGACTACTGTTTCGTATGTTGAGTTACGTCAAGTTGTTTCCAAGATGAGCTTTTATTCTGCTTCCGCAGTTCCCGATTTGTGTCGTTCCATTCGCCATTTACGGTAAATTGTGGTTTCCATTTATTTATAGTGTCGTTATTCTGTTAGCTCTGGTATCTTTATAGGCTTTCAATGGCATGATGATGATATCTACTTGTATGTCAGGCATGCTGTTGTTGCTGCCTTCAACTCGCGTTGACAATCAATCGGCCATTGACTGAGCTTTTGCTGCTTTGAAGAACATAACATCGTTTTTTTTTTCTTATTTTTTTTTTATGTGTAATTAGTATTGTCACTGTCTGTAATTACTAACTTCAACAACATTTCGTGACAATATATTTTTTATGTGCTTGAGTTACATTGTTTTTATTCTTTTATTTTTGTGTCTAATTTCATGTTCTCTCGATTTATTTATGTGCTGAAAATCATAAAGCTTAGCATAAGACACTAAAAGTCACATGATGATGAGTTTTCGACATGCTTTTGATTTTTATTATATAAGTATTACACATCTTCGCTGTGATTTCTGGTTTCTGGTTGACAGTTTGTAGCAGCTCAGTTCCGTTTTGCAGCTTTAATTCACTCGCAACACGCACTTCGCGCATAAAAACCGACAACTAATGAAACTGGCACGCATTAAAATCTTATTAGAAGCCATTGAATAAACGTGCCAACGACAACGAGCGCTCATTCTGTACTTACACATACATACATACATATGTATATGGGTCAGATTATAGCGCTACTTTGCAGGCTTGTTTCAATTTGAAGAACAAGTTTAGTTGTTCGTCAATCGAAACTTCAACTCTCTGATTAAGTGTTTTTTTTTTTTTTTCGTTTCTGTTTGATGAACAGCATTAATCGAATTCAATATTCATAAATTGCTGCTATGCACGCATGAGTAAATCCAGTAAATAAAAGTAAATAATCAAATTGGAATTAGTTTTAATGATATAAGCCATAAAAAACACAAAAATAAGATATTTAATTTTTGTCGACTTTGGACCCTCTAGCTCTTCTAGTTTACGAGATATTCGCGTTTGAAGTTTTTTGAATTTAAAACCTTCATAACTCAAAAATTATAATAGATAGAGCATTGATTTGTTCGGCAAAAATTTAGTTTACGGTCTCAGCTTTAGTTTGCAGTATAATATAGCCTCCCACCTTTTCTAGTTTTGGAGGTATAGTCATTTGATGTTATTTTTATGACAGGATGAAAAATTCCATTAACTGCCTGGAAAAATTCGTATATAATTCATAATCTGATGTCATTTAAAGATATATTGTCAGTAAATAATCAAATTGGAATTAGTTTTAATGATATAAGCCATAAAAAACACAAAAATAAGATATTTAATTTTTGTCGACTTTGGACCCTCTAGCTCTTCTAGTTTACGAGATATTCGCGTTTGAAGTTTTTTGAATTTAAAACCTTCATAACTCAAAAATTATAATAGATAGAGCATTGATTTGTTCGGCAAAAATTTAGTTTACGGTCTCAGCTTTAGTTTGCAGTATAATATAGCCTCCCACCTTTTCTAGTTTTGGAGGTATAGTCATTTGATGTTATTTTTATGACAGGATGAAAAATTCCATTAACTGCCTGGAAAAATTCGTATATAATTCATAATCTGATGTCATTTAAAGATATATTGTCAGTAAATAATCAAATTGGAATTAGTTTTAATGATATAAGCCATAAAAAACACAAAAATAAGATATTTAATTTTTGTCGACTTTGGACCCTCTAGCTCTTCTAGTTTACGAGATATTCGCGTTTGAAGTTTTTTGAATTTAAAACCTTCATAACTCAAAAATTATAATAGATAGAGCATTGATTTGTTCGGCAAAAATTTAGTTTACGGTCTCAGCTTTAGTTTGCAGTATAATATAGCCTCCCACCTTTTCTAGTTTTGGAGGTATAGTCATTTGATGTTATTTTTATGACAGGATGAAAAATTCCATTAACTGCCTGGAAAAATTCGTATATAATTCATAATCTGATGTCATTTAAAGATATATTGTCAGTAAATAATCAAATTGGAATTAGTTTTAATGATATAAGCCATAAAAAACACAAAAATAAGATATTTAATTTTTGTCGACTTTGGACCCTCTAGCTCTTCTAGTTTACGAGATATTCGCGTTTGAAGTTTTTTGAATTTAAAACCTTCATAACTCAAAAATTATAATAGATAGAGCATTGATTTGTTCGGCAAAAATTTAGTTTACGGTCTCAGCTTTAGTTTGCAGTATAATATAGCCTCCCACCTTTTCTAGTTTTGGAGGTATAGTCATTTGATGTTATTTTTATGACAGGATGAAAAATTCCATTAACTGCCTGGAAAAATTCGTATATAATTCATAATCTGATGTCATTTAAAGATATATTGTCAGTAAATAATCAAATTGGAATTAGTTTTAATGATATAAGCCATAAAAAACACAAAAATAAGATATTTAATTTTTGTCGACTTTGGACCCTCTAGCTCTTCTAGTTTACGAGATATTCGCGTTTGAAGTTTTTTGAATTTAAAACCTTCATAACTCAAAAATTATAATAGATAGAGCATTGATTTGTTCGGCAAAAATTTAGTTTACGGTCTCAGCTTTAGTTTGCAGTATAATATAGCCTCCCACCTTTTCTAGTTTTTAAGGTATAGTCATTTGATGTTATTTTTATGACAGGATGAAAAATTCCATTAACTGCCTGGAAAAATTCGTATATAATTCATAATCTGATGTCATTTAAAGATATATTGTCAGTAAATAATCAAATTGGAATTAGTTTTAATGATATAAGCCATAAAAAACACAAAAATAAGATATTTAATTTTTGTCGACTTTGGACCCTCTAGCTCTTCTAGTTTACGAGATATTCGCGTTTGAAGTTTTTTGAATTTAAAACCTTCATAACTCAAAAATTATAATAGATAGAGCATTGATTTGTTCGGCAAAAATTTAGTTTACGGTC